>JANAVB010044322.1:0-35170 GCA_029216955.1 Iris pallida
AACATATTTTTCATTATATAGTAGTATAGATAAATATGATGTGGGCCTTTTTGGAAAAAGAACTTTCACGGTGAAGCTTACTTTTTTCATTAATATAGTATAGATATTATTATTATTATTAGCATATATGCAAGTGTTTATACGTATTTTAATTGTCTTCTAATTAACTTTGTATATACTTGAAAAAAGCAAAAGACACTGAAGTGTCTTTAATTAACTTTGCATATACTTTAAAAAAATTAAAGACACTCAAATAATAAACTAATGCATTGGAATACTAAAAGCTATATTATACCCAACTACCCTAGTAGATTTTTTATTTTATTTTATTGAAATAGATATGCAAGGATACTTTTTGAATGAAAAGTTTCACAGTAAAATCTAATTTTTGATATTATATAGTAGAATAGGTTATTTTATTATTATTATATTATTATTATTATTATTATTATTATTATTGATTTACTTAATTTTTTAAGTTTCTTGTAGATAATTAGAGATCTTCTCATGGGCTCTGATAGGGTATTGCTATTTTGCCTGATTAATTTGTGTGTATTGTTTTGCTTTTGCATGTATTGTTTTGTAAAGCAAATACAAATGCTGCTGAACACAAACTGTTCCTCTAATCTATAGTTTTTTTATAAGCTTGTTCATTCTAAAACAATTTTAACTCTTTTTAAAATTAATATCAATATCCGTGTCTTAACCCATTATTTATAGAAAAAATAGGCTTGTTGTCGTGCTCGTTCCTCATTCCTTCTCGTTTTCTTTCTTATTGTTGCTTCAGTAGACGTTACTTTATTTTGTGTTATTCTTTAGGAAAAAAATTAACACAAAAGCTGGCTTGTTAGATATTGTACTGTCCCGACTAAGCTCTTGTTTGAATCGAGCTATGTTTGGTTCAAATTGAATTTGGATCCAGCTTGGAGGGGTATGATATAAAATAATTATGTTATCCAATTCTTAGAGGTTGTGAATTTTTAGCTCCACGTAAATCTTACGTATCAAACTGGGTCTCTAGAGAATTAAAGATAATAAATAATTGTAGATTTTGATACATATCGGAATAATAACAAGGGCAAGTAGGATAGAGGACTTGGACCTAACCTAGAAATCGACTTGTCACATCATTGCACCAAAGTGGTGACAAATGTCCAAGAAGGATTTGAGGGGACTTGCATGAATGAGAGATAACAGTCATGTAATCTTAAACGAAAATAATATTTTATTCGTATTTATGATCATGGACATAGTCACAAGTCAATTTTATTGTTTTTTTCTGTTTGCTCGAATCCACCATCAAATATCATTGCTAGTAAAATTTGACGGCGTAGATTGCGGTTACATCGACTGTTATAGCCTACCCTACAACTTAGTAGGGTCTGATCATAAATATTAATAATACCAAAAGTATTCATCTTTCTTATTGTGATATATATAGGGTGTATATGATATGAGCAACTAAATTTTAGTAACATGAAGCGAAATGTGGTGGATGTGACTCTCCACTAATTGCTTCATTTCCAGTGAGATATCTAGCTGATGAATTACCTCTCTTTTTTTTTAAAAAAATTCTTTATGAAAACAACTTCGATATTTAAAGTTGAAATAAAAGTGATTTGTAGACATAGGACCCATAGACGGATATAATTTGTGTTAATTTATTAATGTTCCTATGTCTTTATTGTAGTAGTTCTAGAGTGGAATATTGTGCAGTATAGCAAGTGTATATATATAGGTTTTTTTTGGCGCGATGTCCGACGTAACGTATGAAACTTTGTGTATACTGCATTATATGTTTTTTTGGGTCTATTGTCCTCAATTTTCACACCACGCACCAGACCTCCCCTGCGATTTGATTCCAAGACCATCCGTCTAGTCAAGAGGTACACCTCTCCTCGCTGATCATAAGAGCCGTTAAGTTTGGCACATATATAATTCTTGTATTCTTACTAGCAATTCTTGCATTGATTCAGTGGTTGCGGATATTTATGCACAAGGAGGAGCTAGAGATTTTGTTTTGCCTAATTTCTCCAACGATATATATGCACAGAATCATGTCAACCAATGAAGAATGAGTTGGTATTCGTAGATCTTCGATATAAAATATCCACACGAGCATGTTCGTTTACACTACCAAAATACAGTAAATTAGCGACGGCACATTAGCGACGGAAAAGTTCCGTCGGCGTTAGCGACGGATTTGCGGCAAATAACCGACGACGTACCGACGACAAGCCGATACAATTTTTATTTTATTTTAAGGGGGAAAAAATATCGCTCATCCGTCGCTAGGGCGTCGGAGATATAGCGACGGATAAGGAGCCGTCGCCATGTAGTCGATTATTTGGCGGAAATTGTTGAGGAAAATGGCGGGACAATTCTTCGACTACATAGAGACGGATGTTCCGTCGGCAAGTATCAAAAAGAGCGACGGCCTAGCGACGGGTTTTAACCGTCGCTAGTCCGTCGCTAAATAAAGGGCCCAGGCTTAAATTGAAACGACCGGGGGGGGGACTTTTCACATTCCCCCAATTTCATTCTCTCTCCTCTCTCTCGCGGCGGTCGGCGACCATCACTCTACTCTCTCTCTCTCCCGCGGCGGTGATCGACGACCTCTCCCAAAGGTAATCGCTCTCTCTCTCTCTCTCTCTCTCTCTCTCTCTCCTCTCTCTCTCTCTCTCGGTGGTCGTGGGTGTCGTGGGCTGCCGGGGGCATCGTAGGCTGCGGGGGCGTCGGAGACTGCGGGGGTGGCGCGCGCGTGGCAGCGCGGGGCTGCGGCGGGCGTCGGGGGGCAGCGCGCTCCGGGGCAGCGGGGGGCGGCGGGGGGTGGCGCGCGCGGCGCAGCGCGGGGCTGGGGGGCGACGGGGGGTGGGAGGGGAGGCGGGGTGGGAGGGGTGCTGGCGCGCGTGGGGCAGCGGGGGGGGCGGCGGGGGGCAGCGCGCTCCGGGGCAGTGGGGGGCGGCGAGGGGCAGTGCGCTCCGGGGCAGCGGGGGGTGGCGTACGCGGAGCAGCACGGGGTACAAATACAATGAGTAGTATCGGCGATATGACAAACCCTAGTTTAAGAAATAGGATATCGGCGATATCGGTAGTATCGGCAGTTTCAGATCGGTAACCCAATACCTTATTATGCTTTTACAACCTTACTATGCTTTCAACCTAGGTTCACAATATCGGTAACCCAATACCTTACCCTAATAAGGTAACCCAATACCTTTCCCTAATAAGGTAAACCCAATACCTTAGCCTACAATAGTCCCTGTAGGGGAGGATGCGGGTGGTTGGAGGGTGAGTGGGGGGTGGCTGGGGGGTGGGGCAGGGGGGACGAGGGCGGCTGGGGGAGGGTTCGAATTAGGGTTCGGGTTAGGGACATATAGTCCCTGCAGCCATTCTTCGGATACTATGGTACGACATGGTGATCGGGACATATAGTCCCTACAGCCATTCGACTGGCGAGATAGAAACTATGGTACGACATGGTGATCAGGACATAGTCCCTGCAGCCATTCGACTGGCGAGGCAGAAACTATGTAGCCGTAGATAAAGTTGACTATCCTCCGACCCTCATCGCTCGGCAATGATGATATGACAGCCTATCACTATATCTTATATAGTAGTAGATGATGTCTTAGTATTACATTATGTGAGTTCATCTTGATTCTGTTACATTCTTCAGATACTAGATACGATAAGAACATATACTACACCATATGTACAGAACATAGATGATTTACACTAATATATGCTAGAATGAATTTTGGGTTGTGTTCTGAGCCATCCGTTCTCACACTTAAAACACATAGGAATTAGTAGTGTGAGAGCGTCGGAGAGAGTGAGAGCGCCGGAGGGGGGGAGGAGAGAGAGTGAGAGAGTAAAATGGTACAACATGGTAAAGTAGTACTGTATTTTGGCTCCAGCTCCAGCTCCATTAGCATTAATCTACGGTACGACATGGTGATCAGGACATAGTCCCTGCAGCCATTCGACTAGCGAAACAGAAACTATGTAGCCGTAGATAAAGTTGACTGTCCTCCGACCCTCATCCCTCGGCAATGATGATACGACAACCTATCACTATATCTTATATAGTAGTAGATGATGTCTTAGTATTACATTATGTGAGTTCATCTTGATTTTGTTACATTCTTCAGATACTAGATACGATAAGAACATATACTACACCATATGTACAGAACATAGATGATTCACACTATTGTATGCTAGAATAAATCTTGGGTTGTGTTTTGAGCCATTCGTTCTCACACTTGGCAAAAACTTAAATTTTTTGTACTTTATCTGCTTTCGAAAATGTACTCAAATTACATGATGGTTCCTTTAGTTAGATTGCTTATGTTATAATTATATTATTTGTGAATATCGATCTTACTAGATGGCACCCATGACCCGAGGAGCGGCACATCGTTTGAGAAAAACAGTGAATGCTGAGGTGGCTCCTCCTACTGTTAAGGAGAAAGTGGCACCGGTAGCTAGTGAGACCGGAAGTTCTATTCATCCAGCACCGGTAGCTAGTGAGATCGGGAGTTCTATTCATGCAGCACTTGTAAGGGACTACATCTTTCCTCACGCCAAAGATCCCACTTATTCGAGGTGGTTGCGTGATCGTATCACTGAGCGTTTGCGTGAGCTGCGTGGTTCTCATTAGCTATATATTAGTACTTATTTGTATTGGACTATTTGTAATGGGTTATTTTTATATTAGACTATTTGTATTGGACTACATATATAAATTAGTACTGTGTCAATCTCTGGATTGTATTGGACTACGACATGGTGATCAGGACATAGTCCTTGCAGCCATTCGACTGGCGAGGCAAAAACTATGTAGCCGTAGATGAAGTTGACTGTCCTCCGACCCTCATCCCTCGTCCCACAATGGTTGTGGGACGAGCACGGATACTTAGACAAAGGAGACCACCATGCTGTCAGGAACCTCTCACTCGAGCTCTACACGTAGGATGTCCACTTGAGCTCCGGTGTAAAGTTTTAGCTCAGAGCAAGAATCAGTTGACGGAGCACATCCACCATGCTGTCAGAAAAAAATAGTAACGGTGAGAGATCCATCTGAGTAGGACGTATACTCTGATAATATCTCCTCCAACACTCAATCCTACTACTGATATCATTCTTGTAAAGGTGATCTCTCAGAGTATACGTCCTACTCAGATGGATCTCTCAGAGTATCCTCTTCGGTTGGGTTGTGTTCTGAGCTATCCGTTCTCACACTTAAAACACATATGAATTAGAACTGTGTTTTGTATTTTCTCTATTTAGCGACGTCTTGAGGCATCGCTGATTTGACAGATTTTAGTAGTACATTATGTGAGTTCATCTTGATTCTGTTATATCCTTCAGATACTAGATACGATAAGAACATATACTACACCATATGTACAGAACATAGATGATTCACACTAATGTATGCTAGAATGAATTTTGGGTTGTGTTCTGAGCCATCCGTGTAATGCATGTGGTTCGTATTACGTATTTTGGAATACGTGTACGTATTTTATCTTGTATTGCATGATTCCTTGCTTAGTTTTCTTCGTGGCTTGGTTTATTCTTGGGTTGGTTCGGCTTGGCTCGATTTGCTTTGGTTCATTATGAACCAAAGGGTGAACTCCCTACCTACCACCACCACTACCATTTATTAACCCCCACTTCCTTCTCTCTCTTCATTACTCTTCTTCTTTCCTCCATTAACTCCTCACCTACCAAAGAGAGGGAGAGAGAGGTCTAGGCAAGTGCAACTTGCTTCATGGAGGAACTCCAATTTTATTGCTTCATTCTCTTCCTTACAGCATTTTAACTTACTTTAGTACTTGGCATTTCCACTTTCCATGGCTAGATTCTTGTAGATCTAAGTTTATCTTATTTTCGGATTTCTTGGGTTTTGATCTACTTAATCTTGTTATTTCTAAGTTTTGGTGGTTCTATGTTGTAGAGAATCTCGTTCTACCCCATTTTGACCTATGAAAGTCCGGATTTGGGCTCCGGATGATGGAGTTATGGAGCTTGAGAACTTGGCTCTCATGGTGTTCTTCTTCTCGGAATCTTAGAGAAGAAGAACAGTACTTGACTTGACCGCATGAATATTTCATGCGGCAAGTGATTCCCCTAACCGCATGAATTATCCTGGCCGCATGAGCCCCCACTTGAGTTCAGCCGCATAGGCACATGACCCTACTGACCGCATATGCCACTCTTCCAGCCACATAGGTCTCGACATAATCCGAACCGCTTGAACCTGGTCCACTTATAGCCGCATATAACTTGTATTCCCCTTGACCGCATAAGCTCCTGAATTGACCTGGCTACATGGGTTCCTAACTGAGCCGCATGCACCCCCTTCATCTCCTGGCCGCATAAGCGCATGGCTCGTCCAGCCGCATAAGACCTTGCTCCCTGCAGACCGTATGAAGACCTTATATATCTAGCCGCATATGCACCCGCATCCTCAGCCGCATGAGGCCGAGTCCATCCTCAGCCGCATAGGGTCCACCCCTCCCCGCTAACCGCATATGACCCTCCTCCTAGCTCAGCCGCATGCGCCTGACCCTATTTAGCCGCATGGGTTGTTCTCTTTCCAGCCGCATGAGGTCATTCCTGGCCGCATATGCCTGAGCCGCATGGATCTCCAATAGCCCTGTGTACTATTATTTTATTATTATTTGCCCATGTCTTGTAACTCCCCTATTGTATATTTTTATGCCCATTTTATATCCTTACGTCTTTTGTCCTGAACTTGATAAATCACGATTTGATTGACATGATTGAAATGACAATTGTACATGGCATGGTGTGACAAGGATCTAGCATGACACGACAGTGACCCGTAGTGGTGCACTCCTGACAAGTAAACCTGACATGACCTGATAGTGGCCCGTCGTGGCGCACTCTTGACCAGTAAAACCTGACATGATATATCTTGATAAGCTGTTGCGACGGCTACATGACATGACATGACCTATATAATTAACCCGGACACCGTGGGCGATTGTGCTTGTACAAATAATCCAGTCCTGTCTTGCATCATGTCTAGGAGGGGACTCCTAAGTACCACGGCCAGGAGTACCTACTGAAATGGACTAAGGCTAATAACTAGATTAATACATTAGTCATAAAGAGATCTCCCAGCTACAGGCAATCCCGTTACCTGGGCGCGCCTGGGATCTGTAGCCTGCCGTCGAGTAGGGCACATTTCTAGCATACTGTCATGTGTTACACCCTTCAAGCTACCTAAGGGTACATGCGTTTCCTGGACGATGTACCCACCTGAATTTAACCCCTAATTTTCGACCAGGGTAACCTGGATGGTCTGCAGGGCTTGTGGCTGTGGAATAATCTCACTGCATCTTGCTAGTAATTAGGCCTGTGATAACCCTAGTTAGTTAAAGTATCAAACCGTACTCATTGCTTGGCCGTGATTGATTGAATGGGGAATAATCTGTCTAGTCTTGATCCTGTACAAGATTGTTACATGTCCTGATTTTCTTACATTATCTTGCTGATAAATGGAAGAAACCAAGTTCGGTTCAGACGAAGGGTTACAATTCCGGTCCTTGTTTGGTTTAAGGATTGTAACCTGGATATCTGAATGGTCCCATGGTTATCTTACCGTATATCCTCGTGATGTTGTATTTTTTTCAGTTATTATATATTATTATCTTCTGTGCTAATTGCTGGTTTTAGTTCCTAAGTGAAGCCTCCTTTGTGGCACTTGCTCTTTCTGGGGTCTGACCCAGCTGGTTTTGTATGGCCAGATTTCGGAGCAGCTCCAGAGGATCTACCGACTTTTCAGCCCGATGGTGGCGACTAGACGTAACCAGGGCAACGAGTGGATTTATTTTTGATCTCCCACTTTATTGTAAAAATATTCTTTTGAGACGTTTAGCCGACGAGCACCTGTTTAGCTCGATTGTACTTACTTACTGTCTGCCTACGGGCTGTAACATGATTGACAGATGCTAGGGTTGATCATGTATGACTAAAACTCTTGCTAGTCCTAACATTTTGTAACGACTAGCTTCACGATCAACTGAATATGTAATGTTTGGGACGCCTTACTATTGTATATTTGGTGATCTTACATATTGTAACATTTACTTACTTGCTTGTGATTGAGACACTAGGCTTGTTCATGACCTTAAGAGACTGTTGGCTTATAGTTAAACCCTCATGTATCTAGACAGCCGTGACCGTATAGCGAGATGGAATCCATTTCATATACATAGCTGGCTATGTCTGCCCCCGCTCTCCAGTATTCTGGTTCTGGGGCGTTACAATCCGTTCTCACACTTGGAGATAAATCAAATTTTTGCTATTTTATCTGACGCACAAATACCGCTCGAGTGAGCCAAAGACATCCAGCCACTTCCCTCCCTCCACCTCCGTACCTAGTGGAGGAGTATATTCGTCGGTCGCAGCAGGGATTACCACCACCGGGCAATCGAACTCCTCCTCCTCCTTAAAGTATTGTAATTAAGAAAATTTGGAATATTTGTGGGAATTTTGGAATATTTGTGCTATGATCGGATTATAACGACGGATATTAGGTCACTCTTCAGGATAATTGATGTCTATTTTATATTAATTTGGTTTGGTCTATATGATTCTTCGATAATTGGTGTGCATTAAATTCGTATGTGCATATTTGGTCTATGTGATTATTGGATAATTGGTGTGCATTATATATTTGGTCTATGTGATTGTTGGATAATTGGTGTGCATTATATATTGGTTTGGTTTATGCATATTTTGTGAACAGGGAAAGTGCTGTAATTTTTTTCAAAAAAATCTCAGTTAGCGACGGACTAGTGACCGGTTAGCGACGGATATTTTCAGCTCCATTTGTATTAATCTACGGTACGACATGGTGATCAGGACATAGTCCCTGCAGCCATTCGACTGGCGAGACAGAAACTATGTAGCCGTAGATAAAGTTGACTGTCCTCCGACCCTCATCCCTCGGCAATAATGATACGACAACCTATCACTATATCTTATATAGTAGTAGATGATGTTTTAGTATTACATTATGTGAGTTTATCTTGATTCTGTTATATCCTTCAGATACTAGATACGATAAGAACATATACTACACCATATGTACAGAACATAGATGATTCACACTAATGTATGCTAGAATGAATTTTGGGTTGTGTTCTGAGCCATCCGTTCTGATCAAGCATCTTCCTTCTCCTCACCTCCACCATGGCTCTGAACCCATCTGCTCCTCCCTACTTCCCTTCTTCTTATTTGACTCTCTCAGCCACATATGATATCCACCTCAAGTATAGAGTCGGAGGAGAAGAAGTGGGCAGGAAGAGGAGGGGGAAGCAGCACAGCCGGCGGCATGACCCGGAGGAAGTACAGAGGTTTTCTTTAACATCCGTAGGAGAACTATAAGGATATATCTTTTCACAATATGTCACCTTGTCAAAGACCCTTAATGTGAATATCATGTTACCGCGGTGTCGGAAGACTAACATGTCATAATTTTTTAAGCCGTGTGTTTTAACATAATCCTCCCAACTCTTTCCTCCTTGTAGTAATCTTGCATTACTACATAGCAGGAAAGAGTTTGGAGGATTATGTCAAAACACACGGCTTAGAAAATTATGACATGTTAGTTTTTTGACACCGCGGTAACATGGTTGTCACATTAAGGGTCTTTGACAAGGTGATATGTTGTGAAAAGATATGTCACGCCCCAGAACCAGAATACTGGAGAGCGGGAGAATGACTCAGCCAGCTACGTATTACGGGTAGATGAACACCGTATAATACGATCAATGCTGTCTAACCAGACGAGGGGGTGCATACTACATGAAAGTCTTACTATGGTCACTTCACATCTATTGTCTCAATCATTCGAGCAAGAAACAATAATAAAGAACATGTGAGATAAAGCAGTAAGGCGTCCCAAACGCTCAGTCAAAATGTTCTTGATATCTGGCTTTACAGAATATAGCCAGATGATGAAGCAAGGTATACACAATTGTTTATCAGCTGCAGTCTGACTTAGTTACAATTATGTAAAAGTAAGTACAAGACAATCCGACTAACATGTCGGTGCCAAACGGTAAGGTATTAAGTAAATAACAAAACGAGCGGGGAAGTAAGGAACCCACTCGAGTCCTCCTGCGATCATCCCTCTAGTATTGACCATCTTGGAGGTGGAAGTAAGCTGAGCCCTAGGGGACTGGCTCTAAATCTGGCCATGCAAAACGAGAGAGGTTAGACCTCTAATAGCAAGTACCGCAAGGAAGCACGATATGAGGGATTAAAACCAGTAATGAGAAAATATGATAAATAGATCTCTGCTTTCTACTGGGATTCACATAGTATCACGACACTTCGAACCAACCTCCCAACCAAACAAGGACAGAAGTTGGCACGTCATGTCCTGACATTCTGATCATCTCAGTTAGGTAACAGAGGAGATACAGTACACAAACAAATTAATTTAAACGGCCATTCAACTACTACGGCTTGCTACTGTGAGTTCCAAGTTATCCTGGAAATATGTAATAAGGATTCCTCAGTTCTTACTATGTACGAGCAAGGCTAGTCTACCCAATCAATCAATTGCGCCAATCATGAATTAGACGAGTCCCAGCGGGACGCCCGTCATCAATATACAATATACAATAAATATTATAAGCAGATACCGCTCCCTGTTCGTGTGGCAGATTTATAGTATCTGTGGGAACCAGCCGGCCTGTCGGGCACTTAATAGTCCCAAAGAGGGCTGCCATGTAAGAACTCGGGAATCCATTCTCTCCATGCAATCATTATTTTATTTAACTTAATAGCCCCTATGTTGATTGAAATCTCATGCCGTGGATCATGGTTATTCAGAATGAGTACTTACGTACAGAGTACGATATGCCCAACTCTACAACCATACCCGTACGGTTATGTTGTAGGTCTTACATAGCGTAATGCAACAATCAAAACTAACCACGAAATAATCATGCCTTGACCATAAAATATACATGCTACTTTTGTAGAAAAATAAATAAATTGAAGCCTGCACATGCCTGTATGTCAATATTCAGGATCGGCCAATCGATTACAATAGTTCATAGTTAATATGAACGTGTCTCATTCAATTCAATAAGACGACTAGCCAGTCTCTTAGTTCCAACTAGGAACGCATGATCAATTTATTAGTCAAGATAACAATCAATGTCAATTCGGGACAAGAACCAGCCAAAAAGGCATTATGGGCTATAGATGGATACCTATCTACTGGAAAATAAAATCTTATGCGGCTAGGAAATAAAAATCTCATGCGGCTGGAAAATAAAGATTTTATGCGGCTGAGAAATAAAGATTTCATGCGGCTGAGAAATAAAGATTTCATGCGGCTGGAAAATAAAGATTTCATGCGGTTGAGAAATAAAGATTTCATGCGGCTGGGACTGTTCTTCTTCTCCGAATTTTCTGAGAATAGAACCATGGAAGCCATTGCTTCCAAGCACTCTAAATTCGTCATTCCAAGCCCAAATCTGGACTTCCATAGGTCAAAATGGGGTAGAACGAAATTCTCTACAACATGGAACCATCAAAACTTGAAAATAACAAGGTTAGCTAGATCAAAACCCGAGAATCCGAAAATACAACAAGTTTAGATCTACTCAAAATAAGCCATGTAAATTAAAAATGGTAAGTGCTAAAGTATCTAAGAATCCCGTGAGAGAGACAATGGAACAACAAAAATGGAGATCCATCAAGAAGCAAGTTGTACTTGCCTAGCTCTCCTAGGTTGGTGGGAGAGTTATGAGGAAAAAGATGAGTAATGAGAAGAAGTAAATGAAGAGAGAGAGAAAGAGTTTTAGGGTTTTAAATGGGGGTGGTGCTAGGTGGGTTCATGTTGAACTATCCAAGGCCGAAAAATAAACCAATTCGGGCCGAACCCAAAAGCAAAGCAGAAAGTAAAATACAGAAAAATAATTAGCAAAAAATTAAAGGAATTTAAATACAGAACAATACGTGATAAATATTAAATAAATACGTATTCTGGGAACGGAAAGTGACATCTCTACCCTCCTTAGAAAAATTCCTTCCTCGGAATTTCAAATCCAAGCAGGATGAGAACATCAAAGCTAAACTAATCTAAGCATAAGCAATTGAGTAAGCAATCATTTCACAATGTCAAGTAGCAAATAGCGTATCTATGTTTAACTATCGACGATACCAAGCAATTCTATTCATAAGGTGACAAGCATGAGGAGTTAAAACATTCAAGGTATACAGAGAGAGATGTACCTTGTGAGTCAAACAGGTGCGGATACCATGATCGGATATCATCCTCACGTTTCCACATTGACTCTCCTAAAGAGTGATGACCCCAAGCAACCCGAACAAGGCTGATTGTTCGATTCTTGAGTATCTTCTCTCTTCGGTCCAAGATGGACACAGGCTGCTCCTCGTAAGACAGGTTGGTACCAACAACCAGCTCAGAATGATCAAAGATATGGCTTGGGTCCGATACATACCTTCACAACTGAGATACATGAAATACGTCATGTACCTCTCGTAACGAAGGTGGAAGGGATAATCGATAAGCAACATCGCCTATCCTATCAAGGATAACAAATGGGCCCACGTACCGCAGACTCAACTTCCCGCGAACGCCAAACCTAATGACCCCACGGGTAGGTGAGATCCGCAAGAACACGTGGTCCCCAACAAAAAACTCTAGCGGCCTACGATGCTGGTCCGCCCAATGACGATGTCGATCCTGTGCAACTCGAAGTCGCTCTCCAATTTCCTTAACCACTTCAACGGTCTGGACAATCATTTTTGGGCCTAGCATCTTCCTCTCCCCGATATCATCCCATTCCAGTGGCGACCGACACTTCTTACCATATAGTGCTTCAAATGGTGCCATCTGGATACTGGCTTGATAACTATTGTTGTATGAGAACTCGACTAAGTGCAGGTGGCTCTCCCAAGACCCTCCAAAATCCAGAGTGCATGCTCGCAATATATCCTCTAAAGTCTGAATTATTCTTTCTGATTGCCCGTCTGTCTGGGATGGTAAGCCGTGCTAAATCTTAACTTGGTACCCAGACTATGATGTAAGCTCTTCCAGAAATGTGATGTAAAGCGGGTATCTCGGTCTGACACAATACTGACAGGGACTCCATGCTGTCTGACTATCTGTTGCATATACAACTCTGCCAACTTTTTTGTAGATTGCCCTACTCTGAAAGGAAGAAAGTGTGCCACCTTTGTAAGCCGATCTACTATCACCCAAATAGCATCTTTACCACTTGGTGATCTCGGTAAACCGGTCACAAAGTCCATTGTGATGTGTTTCCACTTCCATTCTGGGATATGAAGCGGTTGCAATAACCCAGCTGGCCTCTGCTGTTCTGCCTTCACTTGCTGACATACCAAGCAACGGAAAACGAATCTAGCTATCTCCCTCTTCATCCCGTTCCACCAGAAGTGTTGCTTGATATCTTGGTACATCTTGGTCCCTCCAGGGCGTACAGAATACTAGAAACTGTGAGCTTTTGTCATAATCTCCTGTCTGATATCTCCACTAGGCACACATAGACGCGATCCAAACCTAAGCGTACCATCTTCGTGAATTTTAACTCCTTTCTGAGTCCTGACTCACATTCTGCCCTAAACTTCTAAATCCTTGGGTCCTGCGCCTGAGCTGCCTTGATCCTGTCTACCAAGTCGGATTGAACTCGTAGACTCGCCAAAATTCCTACATCACTAGGAAGTATAACTTCGATGCCCATCTCCTGAAGGTCTTCTAAGATATGCTTCTGTATTGTCAACATAAATGCGTCGCCTTTCCTGCTAAGAGCGTCTGCTACCACATTAGCCTTGCCTGGATGATACTGAAGCTCCACGTCATAGTCCTTAATCAACTCCAACCATCTTCTCTGCCTCATGTTCAGCTCCTTCTAAGTAAAAATGTACTTAAGACTTTTTATGATCTGTGTACATGTCCACTCGATCACCGTATAAGTAATGCCTCCATAGCTTCAAAGCAAACACTACTGCTGCCAACTCCAAGTCATGAGTTGGGTAATTCTTCTCGTGGTCTCGAAGTTGCCTAGATGCATACGCTATCACCTTCCCATGTTGCATGAGGACACATCCAAGTCCTTTACCTGACGCATCACAATATACAGTAAAACCTCCGGGTCCAACTGGCAATGTAAGAATAGGTGCTGATATCAACTTCTGCTTCAGATTCTCAAATGATGCCTGGCATTCTGTCGACCAGATGAATGGTACATCCTTCCGTGTCAAGCGGGTCATGGGTGCTGAAAGCCTTACAAAGTCTGATACGAACCTTCTGTAATATCCTGCCAATCCTAAGAAACTCCGTACATCAGCTATGGTCTTGGGTACTGGCCAACTCTCTACTGCTTCTACCTTCTTGGAATCCACTGCTACTCCAGCTCCTGATATGATGTGACCCAAAAATGAAATGTGATCCGTCCATAACTCATACTTGCTGAGCTTGGCATATAACTGGATCTTTTTCAGAACTTGTAACACTTTCCTGAGGTAGTCTTCATGCTCCTCTTTACTAGCAGAGTATACAAGAATGTCGTCGAGAAACACCACGACAAACTGATCTAAGTACGGCATAAAGATGCGGTTCATCAAATCCATGAATATTGCTGGAGCATTGGTCAAACCAAACGGCATTACCAAGAATTCATAATGCCCATATTTCGACCTGAACGCTGTCTTGGGAATATCCTCCTTCCAAACTCTCACTTGATGATACCCTGAACGAAGATCTATCTTGGAGAAAACTCTAGCCATGCTCAACTGATCAAAGAAGTCGTCGATCCTGGGTAATGGGTACTTGTTCTTTACTATTGCCGCGTTAAGCTTCCTGTAGTCAATGCACAATCTGGATGACCCATCCTTCTTCCCCACAAGTACCACTGGTACTGCCCACGGTGATATGCTAGCTTGGATGAACTTCTTCTCCTTCAGTTTCTCTATGTGCTGATATACCTTGGCCTGCTCTGAATCCGCCATTCTATAAACTCGATCTGATATCGGTTTAGTTCCAGGTGCCAATTCTATGCTGAACTCAATATCCCTAACCGGTGGTAGACCTGGAAGTTCTTCGGGAAATACGTCCAGAAACTCTTCAACTACCTTCGGAACTTGAACTTCTTCCATTGCCGTCACTACTCCCTGCTCTTGTTGAGTTGCCACTGATCTGACTAAGGTGAACCGCTTCATGCCTGGAATATCAAAAGATACACTCCCTCTACGACAATCTATTGTCGCATGACTGTCTTTCAGCCAGTCCATGCCTAAGATAACGTCGAAATTTCCAACAGGAAATTCTATCAACCGGGCAGGTAAGGAATGCCCGTAAACTACAACGCTACATGCTAGAATAACTCTACTAACTCCTACGAGCCCACTACCAGTGAGTATATTTAACCTTCCTGGCAATGCCTCGAATTCTATTCCTAGCCGTGTTGCAAATTGTGCAGATATAAATGAGTGCGATGCTCCCGAATCAAACAATGCTACTGCGGGATATGAGGCGACGAGAATGTTACCTGCCACAACATCTCCCGATGCCAATGCCTCTTCCAAGGACAGAGTGAATGCCTGCCCTCGACCTCCTTGTTCGTTCCCATGCTGTGGCCTAGCTTGGTGCTGCTGCTGGTCCCTGCCTTGATGATGCTGGGGTGGTCTATGCTGGTGTTGCTGTATCGGTGGTTCCTGCTGCCGAAACATCTGAGCCCGTGTCATGAACGGGCGCTGTGCCAACGGTCTCACTGCTACCGCTGGTCCTCGATACTGTCCTGCCCCGGGTGCTGACAGAGCAGGAAATTATTGTACTGGTCCTCCTGACCTTGAATTCATGGGACAGGTGGTAACCCGATGATCTGGATTTCCACATATCAAACATTGCCCGTTCAATGTCCGACACACATCTCTAGTGTGTCCTACCTTCCCGCAATAAGTGCAGCCCGCTGGGGGTTGCTGGTTCTTCCTCTGTTGCTGTTGTTGCTGCCTTGGTGGTGGTGCTGGTCCTCGCATTGCCACATCGTAAATGCGAACGCCAAGGGATGGGGCTGTGGTTCGGGGCACTGCTCCCCCTCCTCCTTCAATCTGACTGTGGGATCTCTTCTGACCTCCAGTCCTTGCCGTGATCCTTTGAATGGTGATCTCATGCCTTCGGGTTGCCGTCAATACTTCATCAAAAGTATGGTAATTGTGCCCCTCTATCAATTACAAGAGCTCAAGATGAAACCCTTGCTGGAACCTCATAGACCTCTGGCTCTCTGTTGCTACCATCTCCGGGGCGAACCTACTCAATCTGCAGAACTCCGCTGCATAAGCATCTACCGTCTTGCCGGCCTGCTTGAGGTTGATAAATTTCTGTTGTAGCTCGAACTGCGCCACAACTCCATAGTACTTGGTCTTGAATCTTGCTGTAAAATCGTTCCAAGCCACAGGACGTCTGATGCCTACCTCCTCTGATTCCCACCAATCACGTGCGAGATCCTGAAGTAACAACTTCACTAGATCCACACGTTCTTCTGCCGGCACCTTAGCTGCTGTCAAAATAGCCTCAATATCCTTAAGCCATGCATCTGCTGAGATGGCATCCTCCGTGCCTTCGAAACGGCGGGGGTTATACTTGCAAAACCTGGCTGACGCTCCTGAATCTGTCCTTGCCCCTCTTTCTAATGTCGTCTGCAACCCTTGGTTGAGTAGTACATTCTGCTCTTGCAACTGAGCGTGCATGCGCTGCTGGGCTAACATCTGATGTTGCTGAGTTGCCATCATCCCTCTCATGATCTCCAGAAGGGCTGGTGTGTCCACTTCCACAGGGGTAGGTGGAACTGTTGGTGGTGGTGGAACCTCCGGATACTGCGATCCAGCTGCTGCTTCTACTATTACTTCTTCTTGGATAGTCTCTTGAGTTAGTATCGGCCCTTGTTGCTGACCAACATGGTCAGGTTGTCCGTGTTGCCCTTGTTGTTGTTGTCTAGTCCTGGCAGATGCGGACGAAGTGCCCCTAAGAAAAGGGACAAAAGAACAATCAAACGATCGGACAGGAAAGATCAATGAAGTCAAAGGATACCGGAATGTCAAGCTAGAGTCGAGAGTAACGAATCATGAGATCAAGGGGGAACATGTGTGATTGAGACATCCTATAAATTAAAATACTCCACAAGTCTGAAATCAGACCTGCATGGGCCACCACTAAAACCTTGTCATGCCCCAGAACCAGAATACTGGAGAGTGGAGGAATGACTCAGCCAGCTATGTATTATGAGTAGATGAATACCGTATAATACGATCAATGTTGTCTAACCAGACGAGGGGGTGCATACTACATGAAAGTCTTACTATGGTCACTTCACATCTATTGTCTCAATCATTCGAGCAAGAAACAGTAATAAAGAACATGTGAGATAAAGCAGTAAGGCGTCCCAAACGCTCAGTCAAAATGTTCTTGATATCTGGCTTTACAGAACATAGCCAGATGATGAAGCAAGGTATACACAATTGTTTATCAGCTGCAGTCTGACTTAGTTACAGTTATGTAAAAGTAAGTACAAGACAATCCGACTAACATGTCGGTGCCAAACGGTAAGGTATTAAGTAAATAACAAAACGAGCGGGGAAGTAAGGAACCCACTCGAGTCCTCCTGCGATCATCCCTCTAGTATTGACCATCTTGGAGGTGGAAGTAAGCTGAGCCCTCGGGAACTGGCTCTAAATCTGGCCATGCAAAACCAGAGAGGTTAGACCACTAATAGCATGTACCGCAAGGAAGCACGATATGAGGGATTAAAACCAGTAATGAGAAAATATGATAAATAGATCTCTGCTTTCTACTGGGATTCACATAGTATCACGACACTTCGAACCAACCTCCCAACCAAACAAGGACAGAAGTTGGCACGTCATGTCCTGACATTCTGATCATCTCAGTTAGGTAACAGAGGAGATACAGTACACAAACAAATTAATTTAAACGGCCATTCAACTACTACGGCTTGCTACTGTGAGTTCCAAGTTATCCTGGAAATATGCAATAAGGATTCCTCAGTTCTTACTATGTACGAGCAAGGCTAGTCTACCCAATCAATCAATTACGCCAATCATGAATTAGACGAGTCCCAGCGGGACGCCCGTCATCAATATACAATATACAATAAATATTATAAGCAGATACCGCTACATGCCCGTGTGGCAGATTTACAGTATCTGTGGGAACCAGCCGGCCTGTCAGGCACTTAATAGTCCCAAAGAGGGCTGCCATATAAGAACTCGGGAATCCATTCTCTCCATACAATCATTATTTTATTTAACTTAATAGCCCCTATGTTGATTGAAATCCCATGCCGTGGATCATGGTTATTCAGAATGAGTACTTACGTACAGAGTACGATATGCCCAACTCTACAACGATACCCGTACGGTTATGTTGTAGGTCTTACATAGCGTAATACAACAATCAAAACTAACCACGAAATAATCATGCCTTGACCATAAAGTATACATGCTACTTTTGTAGAAAAATAAATAAATTGAAGCCTGCACATGCCTGTATGTCAATATTCAGGATCGGCCAATCGATTACAATAGTTCATAGTTAATATGAACGTGTCTCATTCAATTCAATAAGACGACTAGCCAGTCTCTTAGTTCTAACTAGGAACGCATGATCAATTTATTAGTCAAGATAACAATCAATGTCAATTCGGGACAAGAACCAGCCAAAAAGGCATTATGGGCTATAGATGGATACCTATCTACTGGGAAATAAAATCTTATGCGGTTGGGAAATAAAAATCTCATGCGGCTGGGAAATAAAAATTTTATGCAGCTGAGAAATAAAGATTTCATGCGGCTGGGAAATAAAGATTTCATGCGGCTGAAAAATAAAGATTTCATGCGGCTGAGAAATAAAGATTTCATGCTGAGAAATAAAGATTTCATGCGGCTGAGAAATAAAGATTTCATGCGGCCGGAAAATAAAGATTTCATGCGGCTGAGAAATAAAGATTTCATGCGGCTGGGAAATAAAGATTTCATGCGGCTGAGAAATAAAGATTTCATGCGGCTGAGAAATAAAGATTTCATGCGGCTGGGACTGTTCTTCTTCTCCGAATTTTCTGAGAATAGAACCATGGAAGCCATTGCTTCCAAGCTCTCTAAATCCGTCATTCCAAGCCCAAATCTGGACTTCCATAGGTCGAAATGGGGTAGAACAAAATTCTCTATAACATGGAACCATCAAAACTTGAAAATAACACGGTTAGCTAGATCAAAACCCGAGAATCCGAAAATATAACAAGTTTAGATCTACACAAAATAAGCCATGGAAATTAAAAATGGTAAGTGCTAAAGTATCTAAGAATCCCGTGAAAGAGACAATGGAACAACAAAAATGGAGATCCATCAAGAAGTAAGTTGTACTTGCCTAGCTCTCCTAGGTTGGTGGGAGAGTTATGAGGAAGAAGATGAGTAATAAGAAGAAGTAAATGAAGAGAGAGAGAGAAAGGGTTTTGGGGTTTTAAATGGGGGTGGTGTTAGGTGGGTTCATGTTGAACCATCCAAGGCCAGAAAATAAACCAACTCGGGCCGAACCCAAAAGCAAAGCAGAAAGTAAAATACAGAAAAATAATTAGCAGGAAATTAAAGAAATTTAAATACAGAATAATACGTGATAAATATTAAATAAATATGTATTCTAGGAACGGGAAGTGACAAGATATATCCTTATAGTTCTCCTACGGATGTTGAAGAAAACCTCTGTACTTCCTCCGGGTCATGCCGCCGGCTGTGCTGCTTCCCCCTCCTCTTCCTGCCTACTTCTTCTCTCCCGACTCTACACTTGAGGTGGATATCATATGTGGCTGAGAGAGTCAAATAAGAAGAAGGGAAGTAGGGAGGAACAGATGGGTCCAGAGCCATGGTGGAGAAGAGGAGAAGGAAGATGCTTGATCAGAACGGAGGAATTGATGGATGGAAGAGAACTAGAAAGCACGGATCCTTCTTATTGTGAAAACTGTAAGGAGTGAGAAAGGAGAGGGGGTCTTTGATTTTTGCGTTCATCATCATTAGAGGAAGCAGCACTGGAAAAGTTGTGACGTTGATAGCATGAGAGAGGGAGAGGGTGAATGGAGGGAGGGAAGTGGCTGCATGCCTTTGGCTCACTCAAGCGGTATTTGTGCGTCATCTGGTGGTGCTCCTCCAGCTCCGGGTCCAGTTCCAGGCGATCAGTAGTTTCGTTTTTTTCAATTTTGGACTGTACTATATTTTTGACTTTGTACGTATTTGGGGATATTTTGTTTTTTCGTTGAGGATACTGAGTTTGTACGTATTTGCGTTAATCTACGGTACGACATGGTGATCAGGACATAGTCCCTGCAGCCATTCGACTGGCGAGACAGAAACTATGTAGCCGTAGATAAAGTTGATTGTCCTCCGACCCTCATCTCTCGGCAATGATGATACGACAACCTATCACTATATCTTATATAGTATTAGATGATGTTTTAGTATTACATTATGTGAGTTCATCTTGATTCTGTTATATCCTTCAGATACTAGATACGATAAGAACATATACTACACCATATGTACAGAACATAGATGATTCACACTAATGTATGCTAGAATGAATTTTGGGTTGTGTTCTGAGCCATCCGTTCTGATCAAGCATCTTCCTTCTCCTCTCCTCCACCATGGCTCTGGACCCATCTGCTCCTCCCTACTTCCCTTCTTCTTATTTGACTCTCTCAGCCACATATGATATCCTCCTCAAGTGTAGAGTCGGGGGAGAAGAAGTGGGCAGAAAGAGGAGGAGGAAGCAGCACAGTCGGCGGTATGACCCGGAGGAAGTACAGAGGTTTTCTTCAACATCCGTAGGAGAACTATAAGGATATATCTTTTCACAACATGTCACCTTGTCAAAGACCCTTAATGTAAATATCATGTTACCGCAGTGCCGGAAGACTAACATGTCATAATTTTTTAAGCCGTGTGTTTTAACATAATCCTTCCAACTCTTTCGTCCTATGTAGTAATCTTGCATTACTACATAGCAGGAAAGAGTTTGGAGGATTATGTCAAAATACACGGCTTAAAAAATTATGACATGTTAGTTTTCCGACACCGCGGTAACATGGTTGTCACATTAAGGGTCTTTGACAAGGTGACATGTGAAAAGATATATCCTTATAGTTCTCCTACGGATGTTGAAGAAAACCTCTGTACTTCCTCCGGGTCATACCGCCGGCTGTGCTGCTTCCCCCTCCTCTTCCTGCCCACTTCTTCTCCCCCGACTCTACACTTGAGGTGGATATCATATGTGGCTGAGAGAGTCAAATAAGAAGAAGGGAAGTAGGGAGGAGCAGATGGGTCCAGAGCCATGGTGGAGGAGAGGAGAAGGAAGATGCTTGATCAGAATGGAGGAATTGATGGATGGAAGAGAACTAGAAAATACGGATCCTTCCTGTTGTGAGAACTGTGAAGAGTGAGAAAGGAGAGGGGGTCTTTGATTTTTGCGTTCATCATCATTAGAGGAAGCAGCACTGGAAAGGTTGTGACGTTGATAGCATGAGAGAGGAAGAGGGTGAATGGAGGGAGGAAAGTGGCTGCATGCCTTTGGCTCACTCAAGCGGTATTTGTGCTTCATCTGGTGGTGCTCCTCCAGCTCCGGGTCCAGTTCCAGGCGATCAGTAGTTTCGTTTTTTCATTTTTGGACTGTACTATATTTTTGACTTTGTATGTATTTGGGGATATTTAGTTTTTTCGTTGAGGATACTGAGTTTGTACGTATTTGCGTTAATCTACGGTACGACATGGTGATCAGGACATAGTCCCTGCAGCCATTCGACTGGCGAGGCAGAAACTATGTAGCTGTAGATAAAGTTGACTGTCCTTCGACCCTCATCCCTCGGCAATGATGATACGACAACCTATCACTATATCTTATATAGTAGTAGATGATGTTTTAGTATTACATTATGTGAGTTCATCTTGATTCTGTTATATCCTTCAGATACTAGATACGATAAGAACATATACTACACCATATGTACAGAACATAGATGATTCACACTAATGTATGCTAGAATGAATTTTGTGTTGTGTTCTGAGCCATCCGTTCTCACACTTAAAACACATAGAAATTAGTAGTGTGAGAGCGCCGGAGAGAGTGAGAGCGCCGGAGGGGGGAAGGAGAGAGAGTGAGAGAGTAAAATGGTACGACATGGTGAATTAGTACTGTATTTTGGCTCCAGCTCCAGCTCTATTTGCATTAATCTACGGTACGACATAGTGATCAGGACATAGTCCCTGCAGCCATTCGACTGGCGAGGCAGAAACTATGTAGCCGTAGATAAAGTTGACTGTCCTTCGACCCTCATCCCTCGGCAATGATGATACGACAACCTATCACTATATCTTATATAGTAGTAGATGATGTTTTAGTATTACATTATGTGGGTTCATCTTGATTCTGTTATATCCTTCAGATACTAGATACGATAAGAACATATACTACACCATATGTACAGAACATAGATGATTCACACTAATGTATGCTAGAACATATTTTGGGTTGTGTTCTGAGCCATCCGTTCTCACACTTGGAGATAAATCGAATTTTTGCTATTTTATCTGACGCACAAATATCGCTCGAGTGAGCCAAAGGCATGCAGCCACTTCCCTCCCTCCACCGCCGTACCTAGTGGAGGAGTATATTCGTCGGTCGCAGCAGGAATTACCACCACCGGACAATCAAACTCCTCCTCCTTAAAGTATTATAATTAAGAAAATTAGGAATATTTGTGGGAATTTTGGAATATTTGTGCTATGATCGGATTATAACGACGGATATTCTGTTACTCTTCAGGATAATTGATGTCTATTTTATATTAATTTGGTTTGATCTATATGATTTTTGGATAATTGGTGTGCATTAAATTCGTATGTGCATATTTGGTCTATGTGATTCTTGGATAATTGGTGTGCATTATATATTTGGTCTATGTGATTGTTGGATAATTGGTGTGCATTATATATTGGTTTGGTTTATCCATATTTTTGTGAACAGGGAAAGTGCTGCAATTTTTTTTTCAAAAAAATCTCAGTTAGCGACAGACTATTGACCGGTTAGCGACGGATATTTCCAGTTTTCGACTACTTTTCGACGAAATTTCCGTCGTAACTGGAGATTTGAAACTGTTTCCAGGTAGCGACGGGTGGTCGACGGAATATCAGTCGGCAAAGTTATGATGGTATATAGTTCGACGGAATAGCGACGAAAAATCCGTCGACATGGTTCTGGAAAAGATTGACATTTCTAGAACATTGGCGACGGATAATCAGCCACAAATCAGTCGCTGTCTCGACGGTGTTGCGACGGAAAATCCGTCGCCATGGTTCTGGAAATGTCAAGCATTTCCAGAACATGGTCGACGGATAATCCGTTAGTATTCCGTCGCTAATCCGTCCTTTGTTAGCGACGGTGATCGACGGTCTAGCGACGGAATGATACCCTCTGATACAATGTTACGACGGTTTACCGACGGACTATCCGTCGCTACAGTCAACACAGTTAAGTATTTAATACTTGAAATGGACGAAAGTCCGTCGAAAAGTCGTCGCTAATGCATCGTATTGTGAAGACGAAAAGCCGTCGCTATTCCGTCGCTCTTCGACTACTTAGCGACGGCTCATTATTAGCGACGAGCTGATTGCCGACGGATTATTTTGGCCAAGATCCGTCAGTGATCGGTCGCTAATACTGATTGCCGACGGATGGGCGACGGATCTGGCCGTCGCTAAATAGACATATTTTGGTAGTGTTATGAGCATCTACAAGTTGTATGATTGTATATGACTCAAAAAATGGGAAGGCTCCAAAATTTGTAACTTTTGTAGATACTACTAATGTTAAATATCCATTTAGATTAAAGTGTTCCTTTTTTTTAGAAATGAGTAACAATTTTCGTAGAAAGTGAGAAAATGCTTTTTTTAGGGTGGTTACTTTTTAGTATTTGTACATGGTCTTTATAATGTCAGAAATAATACTACACATGAGGGATCCATCAAGGTGTCTAATGGGCCATGCGGCTCAAAATTCGACTCGGTCAACGGCGGCCCCGGTTGGCTTGGTTAACGATCCGGTCCGATCCGATCCACAGAGTATACGGGTCCGAGCTAGGTCCGAGAAATCGGTTCGTTAGCCCAGACCAAGCCGACCCATTTTAAACACCGGTTCAAACGTCCAATCCGATCGACCTGGTCCGGGCAGGTCCGTCAAAGCCCAGTTCCGACTCGGTCAGTCTGGCTAGAACCCCCTTGCATGCCCTACCTATTAATATATAAACGTATATATATTTACTTAGCGGGGGTTAAATGACCATGATACCCCCTACTATAATCGTTTTCCTGAATGTTGGAGGGGTATTTTTGTAATTTACCCCCAAATTGCCATTATATTTTTTGGAGGTTACTTATACCAAAATATTCCATTATTATGGTTGTTTCCTAGCCCCTTTTTCAGGGTGTTGGGGGGGGGGGGGGGGGGGGGGGGGGAGGGGGGAGGTTTTTGGTCATTTTGTTGAAAAATGACTAAAATACCCTAATAGCAACAATTTTTTTTAGAGGTTTTAGGCATAATTTACGTACCCACAAATTCCTGTAAATTGGACATAATTTATCAAATTAACCACAACAAATTTTTTTCATCTCTTGTAATATTTACAAGCAATCTAGTGTGAAGAAGCTATGTACTGTCCAATCTCAACCCGCACTGCAACAAGATTTGGCATCACTTTACGTAGTTTACAATGAGCGCGACACGGAAAGAAGAGACTCGATTAGAGTTCTTGTTGAATACTTGCATTGTAGGAAACGACTTAAATGTGACCATAACTATGGCACAAGGAATCTACTTAGGCATATGAAAAAGTGTATTAATATCTAGTAATCATATTTTTTCTTCAAAAAAATATCTTTTATTATTGTTAGATATGTCATAGATATCGTTGAACATAATTGTAACTTATATTTGAGTATACAAACTTTATTCGGAGTATTACAAATAATTCTAAAAATAGATTAAAAAGCTGAAATACAAATATAAGTTGTATAACTTATGTAATAAAAATAATATATATTAAAAAGTATCTTATTTATGATATTCTTATGTATTAGTGCAATTAGTATGGGTCATTAATAAATTTTTTTTCTTTTTAACTCTTTCTCATTTTTTTTTGAATTATTTAATAAATCGGGACGGTGCGGACACAGCCAGTTTCAGCTCGGCTCGCCCCTTACTGAAATTATGTATGGGCTGCGTTTCTCCCCTTGATCTTCTGGTCCGGCACAGTCCAACTCTCCTCCGGGCTAAATCCGGTCTGGCCCAGTCAAACCGGTGAACTCTGGGCTCAGGCCGATAGACACCTTGAGGGATCCATGACTTTCAGTCCGGATCTAGCTACCTTCACCGAAAGGGATGCTGGATACCTCTATTACTACCATGAGTACAAGGCTTAAATTTAAATAATTTAGCAACAACCGAACCATGTGAAATGTGATGTTTGTATTATGGAATCGAAGACCCAATTGCGGTTGAAGTAAAGACGTCATTAATATATTACTCACGAAGAATTAGTTGGTAACTCATCCTAGGTGATGACCACACAGTACACAAACGAGTAGTGACCATCGCATGTACGAGCAGAATCAAAGTCATCTCAAAATATCTGGGGACCTAGACAAATTAAAGAAAGAAGATGATCACTCTTCCCCTTAAATCATGTCCCTAGATTAATTAAATAATTAAAAAAATGAGATAATTGTTGTTTTTCTTAAATTATGAGACCTTGTGTCAATTAAATAATTAATATATATATATATATATATATATATATATATATATATATATATATATATATATTTTGTTCCATATATATACCATGGCATATAACAATATGTGGCAGCTTAATTATGGGACCCTAGGTACAAGTTTAAGTTAGTTACATGGTAGAAACGACTATGAGCAGAATCAACTGCTACGTCCATTGATCTGATCGCTATTAGTCATGGCATGTCTCTCCTTTCTTCCACTCTCACTTGATAATAAAACTCACAAATAACCATCCGACTTCGATGGTGTAAGTACATATACTTTGGTTCGCAGAAAAGAGAGGGTTCAAGATATTTTGCGGAAGGAAATTTTTTTTTTTTAAATTTTGAGTAGTTTAATGAGGAGCGAAAATGACTTGAGATAAGTGGATTGAAATTATTATTTTTCTCTCTTTTTTTTTTTTTTGGTCGGACGTGGCCTTAAGGTATTATTTTTATTACACTCTTTATCTTTCAAATGTCTTCTAATAAAATTTAGTTTTTATAAACGGCATAACGAGCGACAAAATAAATATATAACTAATGATGGTAGTCCAAAATCTTAATATATGAGGGACATTACGGGCCGGGTAGTATGGGGTCTGCAGTCTGCTTTTAGTGCGTTTACAGTCAATGTGGGCCTTATTTTTGTGGGCCCTCGTCTGCTTCTCTCTCTCTATAAAACTAGCCGGCTTCAGCCTTTTTTAAGACAGAGAGAGAGAGAAGACACAGCAGCCGCCAGCAAGCAGCAGTGGTGGTGATATCAAATCAATATAATTTGCCGGCGGCGATGGCGGGAGCGATCACTCTGAGCAGCGGGTTCAAGATGCCGACGTTGGGCCTCGGGGTGTGGAGAATGGAAGGGAAGTCCATCAGAGACCTCCTCCACTCCTCCATCAAGATCGGTTACCGCCACTTCGACTGCGCTGGTCCGATCCCTCTCCCCCCCTCTCCTCTCTCTCGTCCTCTACTATTTCCTCTTTTTTTTCCCATTCTTCTACCGTTTTTAAGTTCCACGTGTCCGTGTCGGACACGATTCATTTAGGAAAACACATCCGGACACGCCGAAATATGTATTAGTATTTTGTGTCCGGTTTAACATAGATGCATGCACAAGTCTGGACCCTCCTGTTAAATAATATTTCTTTGGAAAAAAAAAAGGATTTTGCGATAAAAAGTAATGATAATACCTAATTTATGCAGAATCAGTTTTCTGTGTATTAGAAAATATCTCTTTGGGGAAAAAAATGTTCCTTTAGGAACACTGATTCTTATTTGTAGTAAAAGGATTTATTTGGAAGAATTCCATAGGGATTTGAATCTTCTTGTAAATAATTCTGGATATTTTTATGGGAAGCACTGCTATGAGTTGATACTGATAGCAATGGAACAAAGTTACTCAAAACAGTACTTCTCTAATCCACTAAAAATGACTTTATTTATGTTGGGGCTATGTTGTACGGACATGAACACAATACAAACGCGACAATATGGTCACAAAACTACTTTTGGAGTGTGCATTCGTGTCCAATATTTTATTCCCTATGGAGCGGGGCACGCACGCTGTACCGAATTTTGAAATGGCTTGCATCATTAGTAAGGCCCATCCCATTTTCTAGATTCTAGATTTAGAATGTAGGAGCTCATTTTGTAGAATAATAAGTCTCATCCCTAGTTCCAATTTCTACAATTTCGGTCCCAACCCATCCATGGGTGCTAAGGGTTGGGCCTCCCAATTTCTAGATTCTAGATTGTAGAAACTCGTTTTATAGAATAGTAAGTTCCAATTTGGAGCCCAACTTTCTAGATTCTAAACTTTATATTATTTTTTTCCTACATTAATTTTTGACCACACAATTTTTGGGACCGGAGCTCACTTTATCATTTCCTACTATTCTCATACAAACCCAACCCATTCTACATTTACCTTTTTTTTAAAATTTTGGGCTCCAAATTGCATTGGAGAGTCCCAACTACTAATGATGCTCTTAGTAGTGATGGGGATTCCTCAGAGCAAGTGCCTGATAATGTGTTTTAGACACGTCGGACAGCTCAAGATAACAAATCGATGCCTGGAATATGAGATTCCAAAAAGGCGAGCAAGAGAATACCATGAACGAGACGTAGATTTGGTCATGCACATAGTGTCAGGAGAATGACAACCCGATTTTAAAAAAGGACTTCCCAAACTTGTCTCTTAGAAAATCCTTTTTGTTTGGTTATCCAATGCAACATTATAGAGCTTGGATTTTCCTCATATTCTCACAACCTATACGTACTTGAGTTATATGATGGTGTTGATATCCACATAAAGGCTCTTAGTGACCTTGATAATTGATATCTGGGCCATTTAAACGGTTCCAACTGGAATCAAATCTCACTCTT
The DNA here is from genome assembly GCA_029216955.1 of Iris pallida. Classification (NCBI taxonomy): domain Eukaryota; kingdom Viridiplantae; phylum Streptophyta; class Magnoliopsida; order Asparagales; family Iridaceae; genus Iris; species Iris pallida. The sequence goes on from JANAVB010044322.1 coordinate 28,315, forward strand.
TGGGTTATATAATGGTGTAAATACAAATAGCGACGGAGCCTATCACAAATTTTTGGGGTCAGCTAGATGATTCATTTTATTCCGAACAGCTATTTAGCGTACATTAACCACTTGTGTTCTCACTATCTCAGTCCATGTTCATTTCTATTGGGAACTTGGATAAACATAAGTTATTTTGTTTATCAAATTAGCTAGAATGATCTGTTGAATTGGTTTTGTCCAAACATATCACAAGTTTGCTTTATAATAGTTATTCTATGTACACCATTACCCATTACTTGTGGAGATCGCTTTCACTAAAAATGTCATTTATTTCACATTTCTTGAAAACATTTTGAGACCTACAACTTTGATAGGCTAGAGATGAAGGTGTAACATCAGTTCTCTGCCTTCTCTCCTGAGAACCACAAAAGGATATCTTATTTGCATGCTAGAAAGATATCAAATCTGTGTTCGTAGGTTGTGTTTTATATATATAAATTTCTTTGAGTAGGTCAAGTCTTGAGAAGGATTACTTTAGCGACTTAAATGACAACATCCGCATATATTTTGGCACACGACAGGAAAATGGTCTGATTGCAGGACTTTCCAGTATTATTTTATGATTAAATGAATAATAGCAGTCTGGAGTGTCCTTCTATCATAATTTACTGTAATAGCAGTCTGGAGTGTCCTATCATAATTTACTATTATTGTGTATAGGATATGCCCAACAGTGGCAAAGCCAAACCCTCTAGGGTATACAAAGATTGAGGATCTATTTCTTGGACCTTTCTAACGTGGATTATGATAGTATATGCTTATGCCATTAACATCCACTGTTACTTCACTCTGTTCTGATTTGTCAAGCATTGAGCGAATAATCTTACATATTACAATACAGTGGTGTCAGTCAAGTTGGTGGTAAATTCGAAGGTTTTCCTGTGCATATTCTCTTCAAACAAACTTTGATTTTGTTGGCCATATAACTTGCGTAAACGGGTATCATGGTGGAAATATGAAACTCACCTGATTGTGGCTGTTCATTGGGGATGCAACTGCATTGGGTTTTAATTCAGGCTGTGATTGTCTACTAAAATTTCCTTCAATATTCAGATGACTGCTACTTCAGATTTTTCCTCCTCTCAGGAGTTCCTTTGAATGTGTTAGATATCTTGTGTTTGATGAATGCATGGTGTTTGCAGCTGACTACAAAAATGAAGCCGAAGTTGGTGAGGCTCTTGCAGAGGCCTTTCAGACTGGTCTTGTCAAAAGAGAGGAACTTTTTATTACCACTAAAGTTAGTGCACAACTGAACCAGTAAACTTGATAATATTTTAGAAGTTTGTATCCTTGCATTTATGTATTATATCATTCTGCCTGAGTGACCTCTATATCTATATTGGACAGCTTTGGAACTCAGATCATGGACATGTGCTTGAGGCTTGCAAGGACAGTATGAAGAAACTCCAGCTAGATTATCTTGATCTTTACCTTGTACACTTTCCAGTTGCTACAAAGCACACCGGTGCATCCCTAGCCATTAGTAACTGGTAGCATATGAATTTCAGGTTATTACTTTCCAATTGGCTAATACAACCAAATTCTCTATAAATGCAGGAGTAGGAACAACTGATAGTGCTCTTGGTGAAGATGGTGTGTTGGATATAGATACAACCATCTCACTGGAGACTACCTGGCATGCAATGGAAGAGCTGGTTTCCCTGGGATTGGTTCGCAGTATCGGAATCAGGTAGAGAATTACATATAAATGCAATTGAAATTCACCTGCACTTATTTTTCTTGTAGTAATTTTCTACTTAACGCTACTAATGATTCATGCACCTGAAAAGATGGGAGACTTAACCTCATGAATACGAATATCACCATGTCTACCAGCAAGAGAAGAATATAATTTCATGTCCCTTCATAGTTGCTGATAACGATGCTGGAATCTACTAAAGAGACGTTATTTATTTATTTATATGAATTTATAGCTTCTTTATGAAAAGCTTAGAAAAGAGTGAGAAGACTTAAGATTACCATATTTAATTTATTAAAAGCCTCAAATAAGCTTAATATCAAACAAGATGTTACTATTTTTAGGATTAACTGACAATTAAGTGGTTATATGTCCGATCTGATAAGTGGGACAAAAATCGTTGGTTATTACTGTGTTTGCCGTTCTTGTTGGGACATATATGCAATGTTTCATATATTCTCAGCCCACTTTTGTTTGTTTGTTTTTGCATAGCTTGGCCTTGTTTTTTTACTCGATGAATATCAGTCCCATCTCCGTTTACCTCTTTTTCGGTCTCATCTAAGCTTAATAATAGTATGAGGTAGGGTCCTTCGATTGTTCTTCAAGTATCTTACCATGCATAAAATTACAAGGGGGATTGATTTAATTGTTATCCAAATGATAGATACTTCACTTATTCTGTCATTTAACTGGTTGCTGATCATATGCAGCAACTATGACATCTTCCTTACAAGGGATTGTTTGGCCTACTCAAAGATAAAACCTTCAGTTAACCAGATAGAGACACATCCCTACTTCCAACGCGATTCTCTTGTCAAATTCTGTCAGAAGCATGGGGTCTGTGTCACTGCGCACACTCCTCTTGGAGGTGCAGCTGCCAATGCAGAGTGGTTCGGTACTGTCTCGTGCTTGGATGATCCTGTCATCAAGGTAACCATATATTTCACTCGTTCGCACCAAACTGATTTTTGGTGTACCTTACCATTCAAGTATCATAGTTTTTGCTTGAAAGTTTGAGTTCTCTTGGCTTCTGGACATGTCAGGGACTGGCTGAGAAGTATAACAAGACTGCACCACAGCTTGTTCTTCGATGGGGAATCCAGAGGAACACAGTTGTCATTCCGAAGACATCAAAATTGGAGAGGTTACAGGAGAACTTTGAGGTGTTTGATTTTACCATATCAGATGAGGACATGGATAAGATCAAGGCGGTTGATCGGAAGTACCGCACAAATCAGCCAGCCAAGTTCTGGGGCATAGATCTTTATGCTTAGATAGGTTGGAACGCAGAGAAACCTGGCTAGGCACTTTGCCAAGAATAAATGTTTGACATTTCCTTCAGCTCTTCTATCACACCCTTCCATGATTTCTATTGCAGTTGTAGTTCATGGCTTTATATGATTAGTTGAAAGTCATATGCGTCTCATTTATGATGTATTGTGATAGTGATAGATTGGAAGAAAAACTTTTCCATTATGGATGAAGCACCATAGTTAATTCGATATTTGCTACTGAATTGTCAATATTCTTTTATCTTAGGCTATTCAGGACCTGTGTACATTCCGCTTCCTTGCAGGTGGCCGCAGTGATTGAAATAAGATGGCTTGTATACCAAAGGTTGGGAATTCCTATGGTTGAGCCTTTGGAAATTAGTGGTTATGGTTTCGAAGCCTGGGGGATAGTAAATTGCTGAGCTAAAACTAACGAAAATGTGTAAATTGCTGAGTTAAACTAAAAATGAAAATATTTTAGGATTGTGTAACTTGGATTATTTAGTTTTGTATTGTAAGAATTGTGGGACTTGATTTTATTTATTTATTTGTGACACTGTTGTTTGCTTCTATCATGATCTCAGCAGCAACATAACCTTTAGTGACTCTTAAGTTGTAAGCATTCAATAATGCGTTCGGAAACAAGAGACATTTAAAGATACATGATTCCCATCAAAATTGTCGCTAGTAGGGTTGTGGCTGCTGAAATCATAATAGAAGCAAACAACAATGTCACAATTTTTTTTTCTCAATTGTTCATGAAAAAAAAATTAAATAATCCAACTCACACAACTCCTACAATACAAAACTAAATAACTCATACAATCTTTACATATTTTTGTTCACATAACTACTACAATGCAAATCAAATAACTCATACAACCTTTACATATTTTCATTTAGTTTTAGGGTCTCGTATAATATTTAAAATTTTTGTTTAGATCATTTGTGTTTATCTTCATTTTGGACGATCAACTAAGTCAACCGTTAGGACGAGATCCAAATCATATTCTGGACAATATGGAGACCTAAAATCAAACTTTTAATATTATATGGGATCCTAAAACTAAATAATCCTAAATTTTATTTGGTTTATTTGCAACTTGATACCCTTAAAGGGTAGACAATCGTGGCGGCGGGGCGATAGGTGGGCAGCGGTAGGGTGGGTGTGGGGGGTGGTAAAGAACTGTGATGGAAGGGAGGAGGGAGTAATTTTATGTTTTGAACAATAATATTTTTCCGACATATCAAGTTGTACTAAAATATTAATATATTAACTTGAAATATAAAGTAGTTGAGGATATCGAGTTACAATTAAACTAATTTATTTATTTCAGAAACTCTGGTAGGGACTGAGCCCTCTCACCTTTCCATGTGTGTCCACCCCTGATCTTACAAACGTGCACCAACATCACCATCAGAAAAGTCGTCGACCACTGATTCTTCCTCTTTACTAAAGGCTATTTATAAAGGCACTTCATTTTTTGATCAGGGCTGGTTCGAATTGGGACTAGCTCTTTTTTTTTTTTTTTTTACTTAGGATAGTCCATGTTTTTAATCTAGGGCTGTCCCAAAGTGAAATTCCCCTAAACCCAAATTTTTCCTCTCATTTGCAAAAATTTTTCTCTCTTCCTAAACCCTAACTCCTCTCTTCTTCTTCTTCTTCCTCTTCTCCTCCACCATTTCTCCATCCCCAAGCAAGAAGTTAATTTGAAAATTCCTAGAAATTTCTTCCACCCTAGAAATTTTCTCTTCTTCTTCCTCTTCTCTTCCAAATTTCCTTCTCAAGAAGATCGATGGCACCCAAATTCTGTCTCTATTTGTTTCCAAAACCCTAGAAATTAAATTAAAAAATTTAAGCATCCATTACATTGTTTATTTCAGTTGTCTGTAGCCCATTTGAATTAAACTACATTCGGAGTAGGAAATTACCCATTTAAATTAAACACAAGTATGCACGAACGAGAAAACTCTGTGTCGATCAGGACTGTCCAATTTTCTGGCAGTCCTACAAACTGAATGAACTGCCAGAAAACTGGACAGTCCTAAGTCACAGCATGTGAAACAAAGAACTGCCCATTTTTCTGGCAGTCATTACTGTATGTAGGACTGTCCAGTTTTCTGGCAGTCCTGAATACAGTAAGGACTGTCAGAAAAATGGACAGTCCTTTGTTTCACATGCTGTGACTTAGGACTATCCAGTTTTCTGGCAGTCCATTCAGTTTGTAGGACTGCCAGAAAATTGGGCAGTCCTTGTTTGTACTAGTTGAACAGCAATATTGGGGTTTCCTCCCATTTTAGGGTTTGTATATTATGAGGAGCCTTTGGGTGCCATCAAAATTGGAAATGAGAAAAAAAAAAATTAGGGATAACAATATTAGGATTTCCACCTATATTAGGGTTTAACATTTTTTTTGTTGTTGTTGTTCTTCCTTTTCTTCTTCTTCTCCTTCTTCTTCTTCTTCTTCTTGGATGGGTTGAGAAAGAAGAAGAGGAAAAAAAATAGAAAAAAATAACTTTTATACCAAACAATGAAATAGTCATGATCATTTTTTTCAATGACAAATTTATAAATAATACAAAGTTTAAGATGGACTAGTCCTAATTAAAAAGTGAAGTGCCTTTATACATTACCTTACTAAACGATGCTGCTGCGTCTAAAAACTTCCCCATCTCTCCACCGCCACCCAATCATCACCAAATCCCTCTCACCCAAACCCTCGCTCTTCTTCTCCGCCATGGCCCACCAGCAGACCCCCGCCGCCACAGTCGAGCACGTGGTCCTCTTCAAGGTCCGCGAGTCCGCCGACTCCGCCGCGATGGTCTCCGGCCTCCGATCCCTCGCCTCCCTCAACCTCACCACCCACCTCTCCGCCGGACCCATCCTCCGCCCCCTCCGCTCCTCCGCCGCCGCCGACCTCGGCTTCACCCACCTCCTCCACTCCCGCTACCCCTCCAAGGACGACCTGTCCCTCTACGCCGCCCACCCGGACCACGTCTCCGTCGTCAAGTCCCTCGTCCTTCCCAACTGCGACGACATCATGGCCGTCGACTGGGTCTCCCAGGCCCCGACCCTCCCTCCCGTTCCCCCCGGCTCCGCCGTGCGCCTCACCTTCGCCAAGCCCAGCCAGGGATCCTCCGCGCCGGAGCTCCTCAGTGCCATAGCCGACTCCGCTGCGGCCCCTGGGGGTTCCTGCAGCTGAGCTACGGGGAGAACTTCTCCCCCGCGAGGGCCAAGGGGTACGAGGTCGCGATGGTCGCGGTGTTCCCCGGGGTGGAGGAGATGGAGAAGGCGTCGGAGGGGGCAGAGGTTGCCAAGGAGAAGCTCGGGCCGCTGCTCGAGAGCGTCATCGTCCTGGACTACATCGTGCCGGAGGCGAACGCGAGCCTCTGAAGTTGAATTTTGGTAACGCCTACTTTTTTTTTTAGCTCTTTGGAATAATAAATTGGGATTGCTTATTTCGGAAAATTTGGAAAGGACAGATTACGAATTGACGAATTGTTATGTTTCTAGGGTTAATGTTGTTTGTGGTGAAATTTGCATGGTTACGTTATTTAGGTGATTCATTCTTGCTACTATATCAATGCAAAGCCTTCTGGTTGGCCCTTGATGATTATAATTGTATCAGCAATTGTAGCTGAAATGTACGCAGTGCTACTCGCTGATGAATTGTTAGTATCTTCGCCTGTTTCTTCTGTCTAGGACTCGGACCTGAGTCTCGTAGGCCATAGAATTATACAACTTAGCAATTACGGTAGCACGAGTATACCATAAAAGCCTTTGATATCTTGCCAATACACTAATCATAATCCAAGGAACACAGTGATCTGTTTCAGTAAAGCC
>JANAVB010044323.1:0-14991 GCA_029216955.1 Iris pallida
ATCATGTCGAGTTACTTGTTACTTGTTAAGAGTGCGCTTTAACGGGCCACTATCGTGTCATATCTTTACATTATCATGAATGAGAGAAACTTGCATAAAAATAGCTAGTAACATATTCTTGAAGCCAAGAAAAAGATCTACAACTTTCATATTAGGAGTTGGGAGAAATTCTGGCCACAATTCAGCTAAATAGGACATAAAATAGCCAAAAACAGTCAAAATAGGCACTATGCGGCATTCTGCGGTACTATGCAGCCTTCTGCGGCACTATGCGGCCTTCTGCGGCACTATGCGACCTCCTGCGGTACTATGTAGCCTTCTGCGACACTATACAGACTCCTGCGGCACTATACGGCAAGCTGTACTATACGACAGGCTGCATCACCAGGCTGTACTATACGACAGGCTGCACTATACGATACTATACGGCAGGCTGTACTATGCGGCAGGCATTACTATACGGCAGGCAGCACTATGCGGCAGGCTGCACTATATGGCAGGCTGCACTATGCGGCTGTAACGCCCTAGTCCCAAAATACGTAGGACTAGGAACGTAGACATGCCAGCTGTATACATACGAAGTACACTCCAATATATGTAAACCTCGTATGAATACATAAGTTGTAAAATGCAGTAGAACCATGACTAATCTCATCCACACAAAATAAAAGAATAAAAGATTTCATATAATGATAATAAATTATCTTAATACAATATGTTGGGCGGAGACAAATCCCCTACCAACAAATAAGAAAAAATACATGGAAAATGAAATAAGTTTGGCGAGCGAAACGAAGACGATTCAAGTGCAATCATCCTTGAAGAAATGGAGATGGTCACGGCTAGAGCTAGAATACCTACAAAAGATAAGAGCACACACCTGGAGAGATAACCAGTCCTCAGAGGGACGTAACAAGACACATAATATCATGCCATATAAACTGAATAAATATTGCTCAAATAAATAAGTTAATTGAATTTAACATGGTCCAATACACACCTATTGAACTAGCTTACCACCCCCCAACCAAACAAGGACAGAAGATGGTAAACTAATTCACGGTGACGTATCATTCCATGCTATAAATCCAATATGGTATCCGGACCCCAACAAGGTTCAATACCTTCTCATCGAAGTAATAAGCCACACCTACAACCAAACAAGGACAAGATGTGGCGAACTAATCCGCGACAAGTTATTGTTCCAAGCCACGGTCAGATATAAGTACCCAAACCAAAAGTACTCGTACCTAACGGATAAAGGTGCCTAACCGTTCTAAGTGAAATATAGTTAAGAACAATCCTTTCTACGCATGGGCCCTGGCTAAATAGGATCGGCATAGTCCCCCCTTGAGGCACCAGAGGCCCAATCAATACGAGCATAACGTTCCGCAGAACGTCAGTTGCCGTCAGTAATCATGGGTCATCAACCCCGTATCTCCAGCAGAGCTTCCGGGTCACAAGGGAAAGTGCATCGAAGCCCATACGCTAAGGAATTGTCCTCCGCGTCCAATGCCTACTATGTTGTATCCACAACAGAAAATATCTATAACCGTTAAGTCAAACTAAGCATGCACCCTCTATTAGCGATTATTTCTATCGTACGGCTTATACGTACCGGTGACCAGCCAGTCACGCACGTCCGTGTTCTATATGCGACACACAACTTCGTGGTACAACGTGTCAAGGCCAATGAATGCAACACACAAGGTGGTCCCTTAAATCTAGGTTTAATGTGTAAAAAAAATACATAGTAGTAAATATAACTAAACAGTAAGTTCTAACAGGTTATGCCATATATCACAGTTTATTTTGCATAAAAAATAATAAATAATGCATGAAATATAAGCTAAATAAATAAACAGCAAATGGCAAGGTGTCTTGCCTGGTAGGACGTCTGGTGTACTGCAATGATCAAGGTTGGCATGAATTGCGACTTCGGGTAACAACTACACATGGTTAACTCTGATGTCGGCACAGACGGTTCCATCGGGTCCAGGACGGTCAAATTTGTTAGGGTGGACATAAGGTTGTCTGGAATTGGCGATGGAGTAGAAATAATAGGATTAGCCATGGACGGGAGGATAATCAAAGGATATTAGATAAATAATATAAATAAAATAAAAATAATATATATGATTTAGAGAACTATTTATAATACTTGAAAACTAGATCTTATTAGTCGAATTAGTTTTTGGTTAAATAAAAAAAAATCATTTTAGGCTAAAATACTTTAAGGTTGTCAAAAGCAATTTATAGATATAAAACTGTTAGTGAAAACAATTTCGAGAATATCTGAAAATATTATGAAATTGATTTATCATTTGAAAACTATATTTTAGTTGTCAAAAATAGATACTTAAAAGGACTAGAAACTTATTGTATAAAATATATATTTTTCTCAAAAGTAATTAAAATCTAGCAAGTGATTTAGGCAACAAACTAGCTTTTGTCAAATAAAATTTGTAGGTCAAAAATATATAAGTACCCTAAAGTAATCTAATAACATATTTTCACAAATTTATATTAGCTTTATAATCTTCGAACATTTAGAAATAACATTACTACAATAAGTAATTCTAATTAGGTTATTATAAAAAAATAAATAAAATACAAATGGAAGTAACTATCTTCTGAAAAAAATATAAAAAATTGAATGAGGTGGACATCTATTCTCTCGAATCAAATGAGGGTGAGAGAAAGTGGATCTGTGAAAAGAAGGAGAAGAAGAAGTGGAGAGAAGGAGGAAGGAGGTCCGGGATGGAGACGAGGAGGAGCTGGGGGTTTGAGGGAGAGAGAGCGGGAGAGGGAAGGAGGGTGCAAGGGGTGAGCAGGGAGAGGGACGAGAGGAAGGGGAGTTGTGGTCGATTGGGAGAGAGGAGCGGGAGGCTTGGGGACAATCGCGAAGAGGGAGGAAGAGACGGAGCACGCGCGAAGGAGGCGGCTCGGTGGGTCGCCGGCTCCGGATCTGGAAGCCGAGGGGCGGAGCAGCGCGAAGCTCGACTCGGAGGTCGACTCGCCGGAGAAAGGCCGGCGCTACTACCGGAGATAAGTATGGTGGTGGTGGTTTAATTTTGGGGTTTTTGTTTGGGGGGTTCTGGGTGGCTGGTCGTGGTGGTGATGGTGTGGTTTTGATGGGCGGTGGAGGTCGGCCGCAGTGGCAGTGTTGGCTTGGCTAGGGGTCGGTGGCTGTGGCCGAGTCTGGGTCGGGTTGTGTCGGGGCAGCAGTGGTGGTGGATGACGGAAGTAGCTGTGGTGGTGGTTTGGCCAGAGGGCTCGGCTGGTCGGAGAGTCGGAATGTGATGGTGGTGAAGATGATGGGTCGGGGTGGTTGCAGCCTGGGATACGGTCGATGGGTCGAGGTTTGCTAGGATGGCAGCCATGACCAGGGTCGTCGTCGACTTCGACGTGGTGAGGTAGAGTGTTGCTTTGGAGGTGTGGTGGTGATGGCGAGGTCGACGGGGGGCAGGGAGTAGGGCTACAGGCTAGAGTTAGGATTATAAGTTGTGTCAGGGTTGTCAACACGGGAGATATACAATGTATATGTAAAAAAAGAATGGAATAAGATTGGAAAGACACCCAGTGTCGGACCCGAGGCCGTCACGGCTGACACGAGGATGGATGGAACACCGATACAAGGCACGCCTATTTGTGGTAGAAATTTGTGGATGGTGAATTTTATGGATGAGTACCTCTCCTTATATAGGAGGTGGGAATTTCCAGTTTGATAAGGATTAGGATTTATTTAAACACAATTAGATAATTTAATTATTAAATTTAAATCAATATAATCAATCTAAATCCAAATTAAATTTCAATTTAAATCTAGGTAATCTAAACTTAAATTAAATATAAATTCTATCTTTAAATTTAAACTATTTAAATCAAACCCATAAAAATCCAATCAAAGATTTAAATTGCCACAAAATTTCAAAATATATTTTCTAAAAATACATATAATAATAATTTTGAAAATTATATTATTATTTAAAATAAACTAATAAAATATTTATGAAATATATATGTATGCACAAAGAATATTATTTATTATTAATAACTATTATAAACGAAATACTTTTTATAAATAAAATAAATAAAATAATGGACTTGGAAATGTTGGTATGATAGCTAAAATAATTATTACATATATTATTTTGAAACTATAAAAATACAAAAAATATTTTTCTAAAAATATGTACGCTCGCACATATTCGCACTCGTCGAACAATTACGAAAAATGAAATTTCGCACGCGACGTAAAATGCAACTACGCGACGTACAAATATAAAATAAAAAAATTAGTACCAAATTTAAAAAAATAGTAGAAATTTAGGGGTTTTACATCCTACCCAACTTAAAAGAATTTCGTCCTCGAAATTAAGAAGTAGTCGGGGGGTGAAAAGGCACAAAGGGGTAGCTGTCACCTCAGTTTTTCGTATACGTATTTACAGTATACGTGCACGGGATCCTGTCCAGTATTTTTCTTGTCTTGCCTTGCTAGCTGATTTGAATTGATCTTGCTTAGGTTCATCATTGCTTAACTCGGTTCATTATTGGTTTGGCTTGGTTTACTTTTGGTTCAACATGTTAATCCCATACCTACCACCATCCCTAATTATAAATCCCACCTACTTTTCTCTCTCTTCATTACTCTCCATAACTTCTTCTTCTTCTTCTCCTCCATTAAAAACCTCTCCACCTCCATAGGCAAGTGTACCTTGCTCTCACTCAAGAACCAATTTTGATGGTTCCAATGGCTTCCTAGCATGATTCTCTACCACTTTAGAACTTGGAGATTTTCATTTTGAAGCTTGGATTTTTGTAGATCTAGGAAATGGCTATTTTCGGATTCTTGGAGTTTTGATCTATTTAACTTCTTCATTTGCATGTTTTGATGGTTCTATGTTGTAGAAAATTTTGTTCTACCCCATTTTGACCTAAAGAAGTCCGAATTTGGACTCCGGACGGAGAAATGGCAGAGTTTTGAAGTTTTCGGCCATGGTTCGTCCTTCCCGGATTCGTCGGGAAGACGAACAGTGCACTGCTTGGGCGCATGGACCTGTCATGCGCCCAAAACATTTCCCCCACTCATGTGGGCGCATATGCCTCCATGTGGGTGCATAGTGTGCCACATGTGGGTGCATAGCCTCGCGTTGGCGCATAAGCCTTCACGACTTGTCACCTTTGCATTCATTCACCCTTAGCCTTTGGCCACAAGGGTTCAACCCATACTTGGGCGCATAGGACACCCCCCTTGGCCGCATAGAGTATGCTTCCCCTCCTAGTGGGCGCATACTTGTAGCCAGTGTGGGTGCATGACTTGTGTAGGGCACATGGCCTTCACACGTAATACACAAACACCTTTTCTATTTCTTGGCACTTGACCATGCAAGTGCCTTGGCCATGTTAGCACACACTGCTTGGGCGCATAGCCTACCCACGTGGGCGCATGGGGGCTGCCTCCCTTGGGCGCATATAACCCCTTCACTTTGGCACATGGAAGCCATGATCCTCATGCTTTGGCTTTGCATGTTTCGGCTTATTGCAACTTTTGCGACTTGTGATTTCATGTGATTTTCTTGCGATTGATCTTCATGACACGACATGACCCATGCGTGCCACGGATAGGCATGGCACGACTCGACATGGTACGACTTGTGCAAGTCGCAGCACGACTTGGCACGATTAGCACGGTTTTGTTTGATCGTGGCACGACTTCCTATGTTTTACTAATATAGAGATTGTGGCACGACTTGTGCAAGCCGTGGCACGGCTTAGCAACGATTTGGCATTTTTTCCTTTTGCCATAATATGTGTTTACTTCTATATGCTGCCATGTCCTTTGGCTTTATTATATTTTATGCTCTAAGCCTTGTTGTCTTCCTTACATCGATGGCCGTTGGGGTGCACTCAGGATATGTCTCTTCTGCTTGCATGATGATATGCTATATATCATAACCATGATGTGTGAACACGAATTGATGAATGACATGTAATGAACTATGATGGCGGCCCGTCGTGGCACGTTCCTAACAAGTAACAATTAACTAGTACAAGTAGCCCAATATGATAGTGGCCCGTCGTGGCGCACTCCAGACAAGAACATGACATGCTATGACATGATGGTGACCATTGTGGTGCACCCCTGACAAGTAATCTTGACATGTAACTCATGAACGCTGTTGCGACAGCTAACTGGACATGCTAGTAAACTCTCATGACACCGTGGGTGATTGTATTGAATGTGCTTGTATATGCTACCAGTCTTGTCTCGCATCATGTCTAGGACTTGTATCCCTAGTTACCACGGTCAGGGATTCATACTGAATCTGACTAGGTTAATGACTAGATTGATCAAGTATTTCATATAGAGAGATATTTAGGCTACAAGCAATCCCGTTATCTGGGCGTCTTCTTGATGGACTTGTAGCCTGCCGACGAGTAGGACATATTTCCAGATCACTGTTATGTGGAGCACTACATAAAACGATTACTATACACACTGTCATATGTTGCATCCAAGTTACCTAACAAGTCAAGATAACTCTTAACATGAACCTTGCGCCTGGATAACCTGGATAGTCTGCAAGGCTTATGGCCGTAGGAATATCCCATTACATCTTGCTAGTAACTAGGCTTGTGATAACCCTAGCTAGTTAACTATCAAGCCGTACTCTTGCTTGGCCGTGAATGTTGGATGAAGTCCCATCTTATCTGGTCTTGTCTAGACCCAGTACATGGCTATCTCTGGACATGATTGTTTATGCCTTACTTTATCGATAATTGGTTAGAGGCTAAGTTCTGTTCAGGTGAAGGGTTACAACTCCGGTCTTTGTTTGGTTTACGGGTTGTAACTTGGTTACCAGAATAGTCCTTTAGTTATCTTATCGTTTATCACCCTGTTTTCTCTAACTCATGTCTTATGCGAATTCTCCTATGATTTTATGTACTGATATGATGGTTTTAGTTCTTAATTGAAGCCTCCTTTGTGGCACTTGTTCTTCTGGGGTCTGACCCAGCTGGTTTTGTATGGCCAGATTTCGGAGCAGCTTCCGAGGATCTTCCAGCCTTCCTGCGAGATGGTGACCACTAGAAGGAATCCTGGCAACGAGTGGGTTCTTATTTTGCTCTCCCACTCCCTTGTAAAATAATCTTTTAAGGCGTTTAGCCGCCGAGCAAGTGTTAGCTCGTTTGTAACTTTACTTACTGTCTGCCTACGGGCTGCAACATGATTGACATATCCTAGGGTTGATCATGTATGACTTAAACTCTTGCTAGTCTTCACATTTTGTATGACTAGCTTCATGATCATCTGAATATGTAATGTATGGGACGACTTACTTTGTATGTTTGATGATCTACCATCTTGTTACATTTACTTGCTTGCTTGAGATTGAGACACTAGGCTTGTTCTTGACCTTAAGAGACTGATGGCTTGTAGTAAACCCTCATGCATCTTGACAGTCGTGACCATATTGTGAGGTGAGATTCACTTCAATGTACGTAGCTGGCTGTGTCTATCCTCCGCTCTCCAGTATTTTGGTTCTAGGGCGTGACACGGTTAAGAGAAAAAATTAATTCACAACGTTCAACACAAGATGTATTAGAAAATCGTGATTTAGATAAATACGAAAATAATCGTGGATATGGCTAATTAATGCAAGAGTGAAAATGATCCAGGGTTAAGTTTAATCAAGATAACCTGCAATAAGGAATTGTATGGTATCATGAGAAAATAAATTAGAGACCTAGAAGATATGATTCTTGAGAGTAGGTTGAGAGCACGATTAAGAGAATGAATTTGATTTACTCGATTAGAAGGTCATGATAGTAAATATAGGGCCGAGAAAAGGATGAGTAGTTTAGGATGAAGATATAGCAACATCGAGTGAGAATGGTCATAGTCGATAGGAAGGCTAGAGAAAGTTCTAGTATAACGTCTTCGTCCTTCTAAAATAGGTGAAGGCGAAAGCAATATAGAGTTCGAATGAGGCGTTATCGAATACGAATATGTGGTTCAAGGCGACCGAATAATTCAAAAGGAGTTGCCAAGGCAGTCGCGGATGGGACTCTAGAGGGTAAGTTTTGCTATGTCCCATCCACGTAGAACGATAGATAAAAGCGAACCAAAGTGCACTCGGTTGATCAGACCATCATGCACCGGTTCTGATTAGACAATATTTAGTGGGTGCGACCCAAATAACATATGTCTTGAACAAGCTCGATAAAGAAGCTTGCAAAAACTAGGCTACTAGCATCATTAGTCTAGATAGTAAAAATATAGGCACGTGAGATTAAGACTGAAAGAAAGCAGAATTAGTTTAAACTCCTTATAATTCTAAGTCATATCCTATGTTGGTCTCCATACAGTCGTCCTACAGTATTCTTGTCCAAGTCCTTGGTTGACCAGATGGTTAGGGTCCTCTAAATTCTAGAATCTAAGTAAACTGTAATATAGGTCATAAGGATTGAGGGATTGCTAGGTCACAAGGTATTCTACCCAACTTAAAAGAATTAAAGTAATAGTGTGTGGGAAACATGTCTAACTAATAGGGTCACCTTCCTAACCTCTAGCAAACACGAAGGAAAGATAAGAATTATGATAGAAGGAATCAAGCAAGATGCAGTCGATGAGTCAACGGTAGATAAAATCTAGGAAAGGGTCAAGTATGTGGATGAGATCCTAGACTCTAATCCTTACGCAGGCTTGTTTGGTACGATAAAGTAACCAAACAATTTATCTTGACCTGCATGGGCCACCACAAAAACATGTAACGCCCCAGTCCCAAAATACGTAGGACTGGGAACGTAGACATGCCAGCTGTATACATACGAAGTACACTCCAATATGGAAACCTCGTATGAATACATAAGCTGTAAAATACAGTAGAACCATGACTAATCTCATCCACACAAAATAAAAGAATAAAAGATTTCATATAATGATAATGAATTGTCTTGATACAAAGGTTGGGCGGAGACAAATCCACTACTACAAATAAGGAAAATACATGGAAAATGAAATGAGTTTGGCGAGCGAAGCGAAGACGATCCAAGTGCAATCATCCTCGAAGAAATAGATGGTCACGGCTAGAGCTAGAATACCTGCGAAAGACAAGAGCATGCACCTGGAGAGATAACCAGGTCCTCAGAGGAACGTAACAAGATATATAATATCATGCCATATAAACTGAATAATATTGCTCAAATAAATAAGTCAATTGAATTATAACATGGTCCAATACACACCTATTGAACTAGCTTACCATCCCCCCAACCAAACAAGTACAGGAGATGGTAAACTAATTTACGGTGACGTATCTTTCCATGCTATGAATCTAATATGGTATCCGGACCCCAACAAGGTTCAATACCTTCTCATCGAAGTAGTAAGCCACACCTACAACCAAACAAGGACAAGATGTGGCGAACTAATCTGCGACAAATTATTGTTCCAAGCCACGGTCAGATACAATACCCAACCAAAAGTACTCGTACCTAACGAATAAAGGTGCCTAACCGTTCTAAGTGAAATGTAGTTAAGAACAATCTTTCCTATGCATGGGCCCTGGCTAAATAGGATCGGCATAGTCCCCTCTTGGGGCACCAGAGGCCCAATCAATAAGAGCATAGCATCCGCATAACGTCAGTGGCCGTCAGTAATCATGGGTCAACCCCGTATCTCCAGCGGAGCTTCCGGGTCACAAGAAAAGTGCATCGAAGCCCATACGCTAAGGAATTGTCCTCCCCGCCCAATGCCTATGTTGTATCCACCAGAAAACCTCTATAACCGCTAAGTCAAACTAAGCATGCAACCTCTATTAGCGGTTATTCCTATCGCACGGCTTATACGTACCGGTGGCCAGCCAATCACGTATGTCCGTGTTCTACATGCGACACAACTTCGTGGTACAACGTGTCAAGGCAATGAATGCAACACACAAGGTGGTCCCTTAAATCTAGGTTTAATGTGTAAGAAAATAATACATAGCAGTAAATATAACTAAACAGTAAGTTCTAACAGATTATGCCATGTATCACAGTTTATTTTGCATAAGAAATAATGAATAATGCATGAAATATGAGCTAAATAAATAACACAAATGACAAGGTGTCTTGCCTGGTAGGACGCCTGGTGTACTACAATGATCAAGGTTGGCATGAACTGCGACTTCGGATAACAACTACACAAGGTGACCTCTGATGTCGGCACAGACGATTCCATCGGGTCCAGGACGGTCAAATTAGTTTAGGGTAGGCATAAGGTTGTCGGAATTGGCGATGGAGTAGAAATAATGGGATTAGCCATGGACGAAAGAATAATCAAAGGATATTAGATAAATAAAAATAAAATATATATATGATTTAGAAAACTATTTATAATACTTGAAAACTATATCTATAGTCGAATTAGTTTTTGGATAAATAAAAAATTATTTTTAGGCTAAAATACTTTAAGGTTGTCAAAAGAAATTTATAGATATAAAACTGTTAGTGAAAACAATTTCGAGAATATCTGAAAATATTATGAATTGATTTATCATTTGAAACTATATTTTAGTTGTCAAAAGATACTTAAAAGGACTAGAAACTTATTGTATAAATATATATTTTCTCAAAGTAATTAAAATCTAGCTAGTGATTTAGGCAACAAACTAGCTTTTGTCAAATAAAATTTGTAGGTCAAAAATATACAAGTATCCTAAAGTAATCTAATACATATTTTCACAAATTTATATTAGCTTTATAATCTCCGAACATTTAGAAATAACATTACTACAATAAGTAAATCTAATTAGGTTATTATAAAAAAATACAAATGGAAGTAACTATCTTCTGGAAAAAATATAAAAATATTAAAATAATGAGGTGGATCTGTTCTTCTGAATCAAATGAGGGAGAGAAAGGGATCTGTGAAAGAATGAGAAGAAGAAGTGGAGAGAATGGGAAGGAGGTCCGGGATGGAGACGAGGAGGCTGGGGGTTTGAGGGAGAGAGAGCGGAAGAGGTAGGAGGGTGCGAGGGGTGAGCAGGAGAGGGACGAGAGGAAGGGGAGCTTTGGTCGATGGGAGAGGAGCGGAGCTTGGGACGACTGAAGAGAGGGAGTAAGTACGGAGCACGCGCGAAGGAGGCGGTTCGTGGTCGCCGGCTCCGGATCTGGAAGCCGAGGGGCGGAGCGGCGCGAAGCTACTCGGAGGTCGACTCGTCGGAGAAGGCCGGCGCTACTACCGAGGTAAGTATGGTGGTGGTGGTTTAATTTTGGGGTTTTTGTTTGGGGGTTCTTGTGCTGGTCGTGGTGGATGGTGGTTTTGATGGGCGGTGGAGGTCGCCACAGTGGCAGTGTTGGCTTGGCTAGTGGTCGGTGGCTGTGGCCGAGTCAGGGTCGGGTTTGTGTCGGGCAGCGGTGGTGGTGGACGGCAGTAGCTGTGGTGGTTTGGCCAGAGGCCTCGGCTGGTCGGGAGTCGGGATGTGATGGGGTGAAGATGATGGGTCGGGTGGTTGCAGCCTGGGACGCGGTCGATGGGTCGAGGTTTGCTGGGATGGCAGTCACGACCAGGGTCGTCGTCGACTTTGACATGGTGAGGTGGAGTGATGCTTTGGAGGAGTGGTGGTGATGGGGAGGTTGACGGGAGGCAGGGAGTAGCGGCTACAGGCTAGAGTTAGGATTATAGTTGTGTCGGGGTTGTCAATACGGGAGATATACAATGTATATGTAAAAAAAGAATAGAATAAGATTGGAAAGACAACCGGGGTCGGACCCGAGGCCGTCACGGCTGACACGAGGATGGATGGAACACCGACACGAGGCACGCCTATTTGTGGTGGAAATTTGTGGATGGTAGAATTTTATGGATGAGTACCTCTCCTTATATATGAGGTGGGAATTCACAGTTGGATAAGGATTATGATTTATTTAAACCCAATTAGATAATTCAATTATTAAATTTAAATCAATACAATCAATCTAAATCCAAATTAAATTCCAATTTAAATCTAGGTAATCTAAACTTAAATTAAATATAAATTCTATCTTTAAATTTAAACTATTTAAATCAAACCCATAAAAATCCAATTAAAGATTTAAATTGCCACAAAAAATTTCAAAATATATTTTCTAAAAATACATATAATAATAATTTCAAATTTTACATTATTATTTAAAATAAACTAATAAAATATTTATGAATATTTATGTATGCACAAAGAATATTATTATTTAATAACTGTTATAAACGAAAGACTTTTTATAAATAAAATAATGGACTTGAAATATTGGTATGATAGCTAAAATAATTATTATATATATATTTTGAAACTATAAAATAGAAAAAAAAATTCTAAAAATATGTACGCTCGCACATATTCGCACTCGTCGAGAAATTACGAAAAACGAAATTTCGCGCGCGACGTAAAATGCAACTACGCGACGTACAAATACAAAATAAAAAAATTAGTACCAAAATTAAAAAATAGTAGAAATTTAGGGGTTTTACAGCGGCACTATGCGGCAAGCAGCACTATGCCACACTATTCATC
This sequence comes from Iris pallida, assembly GCA_029216955.1. Taxonomy (NCBI): domain Eukaryota; kingdom Viridiplantae; phylum Streptophyta; class Magnoliopsida; order Asparagales; family Iridaceae; genus Iris; species Iris pallida. Next base: position 12,537 of record JANAVB010044323.1, read on the forward strand.
GTCCATGCCAGATTCAGGACAGATGAAATAAGAAATGTCCAAATCTTATTTTGGCCATAACTTTCTCAAAACAAGTCGAAATCTAACTTTTCAAAGGTCCATTTTGAGTAAAATTGAATTCTCTACAATATAGAACAATCAAAACTTGAAAATAATAAAGTTTGGTAGATCAAAACCCAAAAAACCAAAAAAGCTACAAACTTAGATCTACAAAATCCATCCGTCCAAACCGAAAACTCCAAGTCCTAAAGATGCTTAGAATCATGTAGAGAAGAAGATAGAACAATAAAATGGAAGATCCATCATGAAGCAAGTTGCACTTGCCTAGGACTTGGTAGGTGGGAGGAGTAAATGAAGAAGATGAAGAAGTAAATGTAGAAATGAATGAGGAGAGAGAGAGATAAGGAGTTGGGTTATATATCAACCCTCTCCATCTCAAACCAAACTAAGCCAAGCCAAACCAAGTCAAATTGAACCAAACCATTCAAATAAACCAAGTCAAGATTAAATCAAGACTAGGCTAAGCAAAACAAGTCTAACTACGGTCCACCTGATAAATACTAGAAATCTCGTATACGCATACGAAAATACGTATAACAGAAAACGGGAGTGACATATATATAATATATATATATATATATATATATATATATAATAATATATATATATATATATTTAATTCTACATAACAAACCCTAGACCATTAAATACTAGAAGGGTCATAACAAACCCTAGACCATTAAATACTAGAAGGGTCCTTAGTTAATAAAATTAGCCAATACATGATGTACTTGGTAAATCTTAAATATGATATATGGATATATTCTTATGGATATCCGTAAATTGTACGAAATACTAGAAAATTATGCTTTAATTCATAGTAATTTACATGAACTAAATTCTGTCCAAAATTTTAAATATAGTAAAATATGTTGTGATTTGGATAAACCCAAATATGGATGCCCTTATCCATACCCACAACCACCTCTATCCCATTCCCTCTTTATATATTATCAATGAGAAAGTTACGTACACATTCTTTCTGGCTACCAATTTCTTCTCTTTCTCTTCTATTTTCACAACACGTTATCAGCACCATAACTCTAGGAGTTACAGGTCACAACCGAAATATTTCAACTAGGCCACCACCGAAATATTCAACTAGTTGAAATCTATCGGAAGTAGTCTTTCGTGCTTCCATCCATGACGGGGAACTTAGCTCGACAAGCTCTTCAGGTGCTTCTGTGCCAGACAATTGGCGACTCAAACTACACCATGCACAAGTCTAGTATTACCATGGGCAAGTATCTTCGTCAACGATGAAGGACAAAAGGTATGCTTACTACTTTACAAGTTGGTGTTTCAATAAAGAAGAAAACATGTTGACCTTTAAACGTTTATGTATCTACTAAAAAAAACTACCCAACAAGTTGTTGATAAATGATTAGTGCTCAATATATACATTTTCTACTTGAGGCAACCTGGTTCTTCCTACACTTCCTCTCCTGAGGGATTTTTGGTTCTGAAACTTGTTGAACATGGGCATATTTGGGGTCAAGCATAAGTTGACGCTAACTTATTTGATTAGGTTCTTTCTCAAAGTTTGTTAGATATGTCATTTGAATTATAAATTTTGGGACACTTCTTTATATTGATATTTTTAGTTAATATTTATTTTATGTTAACCATATGGCTCAAATAAATTTACCTAATTTGGTTGGATTATCTACAATTATCCTAGACTAATCAAACCTGATGTGGAAATGATCATATTCATTATATGATATTGATAGATTAGAAACCAATATTTGTTAGATGTTGTCACGCCCCAGTACCGGAATACTGAGACGGACTAGGCCAGCTACTCCATATGAGGTATATAAACGTCATACGGCGATCGTGGCTGTCAAGAGACTAGGGGGTGCATGCTACAATCAAGTCTCTTATGGTCTGACAGAGCATATGTCTCAATCAATCAAAAAAGAAGCAGTAAATAATATCATAAGACAAAGCAGTAAGGCATCCCCGACGCTTCATCAAAATGATTCATGAGCCTAGCGATACAAAATGATAAGCTAGTACCGAGAGTCAATAGTACATAACTATAGTCAGCTGCAGTCTGATTTAATTACAATTATATGAGGAACTAAATGTCCATAACTGCCGGCTAAACAGGTGTCGGTGGCTAAACGCCAAGTACAAAATAGAAGATATCTGAGCAGTGAAGAAGAAATCTACTCATGGTCCCTGGCGCCCATACTCCTGGTGTGCACCATTGTTCGGGTAGAAGGCTGGATCCTCTGGTGCGGCTACGAGATATGGCCAAACAAAACCAGCGGGATCAGGCCCCGAATAGCAAGTACCACAAGGGAGCACAAAAGAGTGAGATAAAACCCAATGAGTAAAATAAGACCTGATTCAAGAGTTATAAGCGAATACCATATTATCGAGACAA
>JANAVB010044324.1:0-76783 GCA_029216955.1 Iris pallida
CTCCAAGTTTTGTAAACGGGGGACATGTTCGATGAAGAACCCGGTGAAGGTTGAAATGATGTTCAACGCGACTCCATGATAAGGGATTAAATCTTCATGGCGAACCTCGTATTGTCCCCGAACCTGGTTTACGACGAGTTTTGAGTCGCTGTAGGCTTCCAGATGGTCGACCCCCAGCTGTTGTGCGAGCTGGAGTCCCATGACGAGTGCATTGTACTCGACAACGTTGTTGGAGCACGGCTTCGAAAGAGAGTATGCACGCTGGATGACCAGCTGATCGGGGAGACTAAGACTACCCCCACTCCTGCGATAATTTGGCCTTTGGGGCCTGTTCTCGAAGCGCCATCGAAGAACATCCGCCAAACGGAGCTTCCTTCGGTGACGTTGGATTCTTGGACCTCATCCGGGATATCTTCATAGAGTTTTGAGGATTCTGGGATGGGGGTGTACAGCTAAAAAGTCAGCCAGAGCTTGACCCTTGACAGCCTTTTGCGGAACAAACACCATGTTGTACGGTGTTAGCAGGATTGCCCATGTAGCCAGCCGAGAGTTCAATGATCCTGGCTTGTCATGAGGACTCTGAGCGGATTGACTCGGGAAATGACATGAATTGTCTGACCCGAGACATAATGACGAGTCTTCTGGATGGCAAACACCAAAGCCAGTACTCCTTTTCGACGGGGTTGTACCGGTGTTCGGTCCCGATGAGTGTTCGACTGAGGTAGTAGATTGCTTGCTCGAAGCCTGTATCGCTGTTTTGAGCCAGCAGAGCGCCAAGAGAATGATCCATGGCACGGACGTAGAGGAGAAATGGTTTGCCGGCGACTGGCGCTACCAGGACTGGTGGGCTTGTTAAGTAAGCCATGATGTCGTCGAAAGCCTTTTGGCACTCCTCTGTCCAGACGTAAGAGACTCCCTTCTTCATGAGCTGAGAGTAAAGGGTTGACATCTACCAGAGAGGTTTGCTATGAACCTCCGAATATATGCCAGACGTCCCTGTAGGCCCCGAAGTTCTCGAAGGTTCTTCGGAGGGTCCATGTTGAGGATGGCTTTGGTCTTCTCAGGATCAACATGAATGCCTTTACTGTGATGACAAAGCCCAAGAATTTGCCGCTAGAAACCCCCAGAAAGGATTTAGCGGGGTTCATTTTGAGTTGATGTGCCCGCATGAGATCGAAGACCGTCTTCAGGTCCTGTAGGTGATCTTCTTTGAGGCGGCTCTTGACTGCGATGTCGTCAACATAGCATTCGACTGTCTTGCGAAGATGTTGACGGAAGATGGTGCTCATAGCTCGCTGGTATGTCACCGGCGTTCTTCAAGCCGAAGGGCATTACTGTGTAGCAGAAAACACCCTTTGGAGTCCTGAATGACGTGTTTTGCGTCATCGGGGAACATCTTGATTTGATTGTAGCCTGAATACCCGTCTATGAAGGACATGCGCTCAAAGCCACATGTGTTTCGATCATCACATCAGTGATTGGAAGCGGGAATTCGTCCTTCGGGCAAGCAGAGTTGAGATCCCTGAAGTCGATACAGACTCGTATCTTCCCGTTCTTCTTGGTGACTGGAACGACGTTGGCTACCCAATCCAGGTGTTGTTCCTCACGGATGAAGCCGCTGGTCAAGAGTTTGTCTACCTCCTGATCGATGGCATTCATGATGTCTGGACGGAAGCGTCGCTGTTGTTGTTTGATAGGTTTGGCATCAGGTAAGATGTTCAACCTATGTATTGCGATCTGTGGGTCGAGTCCCGGCATGTCTTCATAGCTCCAAACGAAGACGTCGATATACTCTTTAGCCAGTTGGATTAAAGATTCTCGATCTTCTCCTTCTAGGCTTTTACTGATGAAGATGGGTTTGGGAAGACCCATCCCCGAGGTCGATCTGCTCGACTTCGTCTTCGGTGGGAGGTTCGCGTAACTCAAAACGAGATTCCCATTGATCTCCTAGGCGTTGGGCCCAGGGTTCTTCTTCGAAGGGTTCTGGCGCTTGGTCTTCGCCTTCACTCTTTTTGAGGTTGTGCTGACGTCATGTTAGCTGACAGCACTTTTCTGAAGACTGATCCGATACTGGTCGGAATCCCAAGTCGATGCTTCGGACGAGTGGGAATATTCTACGTCTTCTGCATCTGAACTCTCTGGGGTTGATGGTGGCGTGACATAGCCTAACCCCCGTCGAGTCCGATTATAGTAGTCCTGTGGCTTTCCATTGGGCATCGAAAGCCGGACAGGGAGATGCCGACCCTTGCCGTAGTTTAAGCCTTTGTTGCTTTTCAGGTCGTAGCCCATCTTTTGGATGATGTGCTTTGCCGTATCTGGTACCGATAGCTTGTACTCTGCCGGTATCAGGTTTGGGCTCGATTGACGGGAGGTCCTGATGACGCTCGACTTTGCCCGAGATGATGGTGCCTTCGTCTCGGCTCCGTGAGGGACTATGAAGACTCCTTGAGACGGGACTACTCGATTATGATGGACAGTCGTTATTTGTGTTTGTAACGACCGTAGAGAGTTATAATGTATACATGGCATTCCAGTGTGGAAGACAAGAATAATTAAAAGACACTCTATTATTGATAAAATAAGATCTTATCCCGTGGGATTACATTGTCAAAGGAGGGTGCCTCTACGTCAGCCGAGATATATTCACCAAGCTCCTCGTCTGTAAGAACTGGGGGCGGACTAGGAGAGTCCACCACAGCTTTGATTTCGGGGTCTGAGAGGGTTATTGAGCCTTCTCTGACACCTTGGATGACTGCGGCGGCTTGCCCTTGAGACGCACTTTGAGAGGCGCCTCGGCTGCGCCTCCGGTGAGTGATGCCTTCCCTTGTAATTTTGTCACCAGGGAGCCGATGTTTGAGGTGGCTTTCCCTTGAGGCGTATCTTCAGGGGTGCTTCACGAGCCGGCGCTTTCCCTGATAGCTTGATGCTCATTGGAGGCGCCTTCTGGGGTGGTTTCCCTTCAGTCGGATTTTCAAGGGGGCGTCGGGAGTCGTCTCAGGCTCCATGTCCGGCTCTGTTGTCGTCTCTGCCTCATCATCAGCGTCGTTGGCTTCCTCCTCGTCAATGGGTTTGTACAAGTCGGAATCGGTGAAGTAGGCTTCAATCCCTTTGAAAGGATCGATGTCTGCAAACTCCGTCCGGATGACGCCATTATGGATACATACTTCATGCACTGGTGGAGCGTAGAGGGCACCACATGTACTCGTGTAGCCATGGTCGACCGAGCAGGATGTTGTAGTTGACCTCGGCATCTACCACATAACAAGTCACCTCAGTTTTGAGGCTGCCAATGTGGCACTTCAGTCGAATCTTGCCCAGTGGCTCGCTCTTGCTAGCATTGAAGCCACTGATGGTTGTATTGGAGGGCGCCAGCCGGTACATCGGGATCCCAGCTTAGATAGCAGTGCCTTCGGGATGATGCTTAGGGAAGACCCAGGATCGATCTGAATCCGGCTCACCTTGACCGAGCCAATGTACCCTGTGTAATACAGCGTCGGTTATGTCGGTGATGCTTGAGCAGCATGTCTTGTTGGGTGAAAGTTATGTTTGGGATAACTTCATCCGCGCAATGACAGTGCGCACAAGTAGTTGGGAGGTCTTCAGGCTGCTTGACCTGACTGAGAAAGGATTCAGCGTCCTTCAGAGTTTCGCAGAGAGCTTCTCGGGAGTCTTTAGAAAGATGCAGGAGCTCGAACAAAGACAGGCGTACAGGTGTACTGGCTAGTTGTGCCAGAATGTCGAAGTTGTGAGGCTTGGACAGCCCCGAAGCATTCTCCTTCCGTAGTGGTCTGTCAAAATGGGCCTCCACCTGCTTCTGCTTATTGGCTGCTAAGGGCTTAGATGGACCCTCCTCAGGGATGGTGCTAGGAGGCACCACCTTGGCGGCGGCTTCGCCGGACTGGGAGTTCTGTTGTGCACGTATTTGTACTGGAAGTGCCTCTTCTGTTGAAGAAGAGACGGTGCGGCAAGACTTGATCTTCCTGCCTTTTGATTTGGAGGTAGGGCGTACCTCCGATTGAGTCACCTCGGAGACGAGGTCGGGGTGAACCCAGAGGACCTCTCCTCGAGATGTGGTGAGCGGGGTGAGTCCACTCACATTGTCATGGATAGGTGGTAAGTTTACCACCTCCATTGTCGCCTTAGGGATGGGGACGACGCCATCTTGTGTGGTAGTTGGCGGCAAGGTGCCGAACTGAAGCGAAACCATTGGCTGACACCGTCTTCTCTTCATAGTCGACAGAGATTACATCCGCATTGATCATGCTGGATGTAATTCTTGAGGACGTAACAGTCCTTGGTCGGATGTCCGACAAACCGATGGTAGTGACAGTACATCGGGTTGTCCACTTTCCCAACTTCATCGGGCCGTTTTGGGTCCGGTAGCTTGATCTTGTCACCTGCTTCAGTATCTCGAAAAGTTGCAGGGTGTCGTCATCATTGAATGAATAAACCTCCTTGGGTCTGGTGCCAGTGGAGGTTTCTGAGTAGGCGCAGATGCGCCTTTCGAGGCATTAACAGTCAATGCCTGTTTCCCCTTTGCTTCTCGTCCGGAGCTGTTAGCTGCGGACTTTTTCCCCTTATCGTCAAAGACGGGGAAGCTGACACCCAGAAGACGTGCATTGGCCGCCTTCTTTTCTGCAGCTTCAGCTTCGATGATCAGGGAGCTCCAGTCAGGAGGGGGAGTAGAGTTGAGCCAGAGCTTCACTGCAGGCAACATGTTCATACTGCAAGCGGAGAGGAGCGCATGTTCTGGCATGCCTGGAGGTAGCCTGAAGCAGGCCTGTCGGAAGCGTTCGATGAACACCCGAACCGTTTCCTTTTCCTTCTGGCGTATCTCTATGAGAGACGCCATCGTCATGTCTTTCCCGCCGTCATAGAAGCGGTCGAGGAAGAGGCGCGTCAGGTCGTCGAAGGATGATATGGAATTGTCGGGGAGACTGCAGTACCAGTCATACGCCACCCTTTTCAGGGCCCCGACAAAGATACTGGTGAGGAGCGCGTCCTCCTTTGGAAGATGCCCTGTCTGTGACTGGAAGTACGTCAGGTACCGTCGCGGAGAGTCCTTCCCATCATATGGGGTGAGTGTTTGTGGTTTATACTTTGGGGGATAAACCACCTTGTTCCACTCGAGGGGATAAGGCTGGGGAATGCCCATCTTCTGGCGTTCCTCTTGCCTGTTCTTGGACTCGAAGCGCTCCCGCAGGTATTTGATCATTTCGACCACATCCTCTGTAGAGCTAGGAGTCGGGGAAGGAGGTACCATCTGGATTGGAGCGTTTGAGGGCTCCGAGGCCCGAGGTGCTTCTGTATCCGAGGGCGCCCGTTGGAGGGGCACACTCGACTCCCCATTAATTCTTGGGTCAGAACCAGTTGAAGGTGTCCTGATCAAGGCCGACCGTATCTCAAATACTGCTTGAGTCAGTGCTTGTATAGAGGCAGAGAGGGTTTTGAGTCCTCCCTCTAATGAGTCTATGCGCTGGACTATGTCCTGTAACGGCGCATCAGACTCGACATCATCCCCAGCCATGTATACTATCCTGACACGGCCAGGAGTGGATGGATGGGTTGAGGCTTCGCTTTCGGCCTCACTCTCATGCGGGGGAGTTACTTCTCCTGGTGTTTGGCCACCCCCAGCCACATTCTGGAGTTCATCTTCAATAGGCGCATCTGCAAGGGTCTGATTGCCCTCAGCTCCGTCTTGAAGGACCTCTTCGTTTCCAGAACTACCCCCGGCGGTGTCCTGGAGGACGTCCTCATTTTGAGGGGTTTCAGGGAGACTAGCCTCGCCTTGATGATGAAGATCCGCCGCAGCTGTGCTTTGGACATCTTCGTCTTCGGAAGGAGGCTCGACAAGGATCTGGCTACCCCCAGCTTCCTCCAAGAACTTCTTCCTCGACCGAGTGCCTTCAAACACTCCAGAGGTCGAGACAGCTGCCTTGGTTTTCCTCGGCTGGCTTTTGGATGAAGACGAGGAATTGGCAGTCGGCTTCCGGATTGACGAGGAGTTGGAGATCACGTTGCATGAAGCAACCTTTAGTTCCTCTTCTGTTGGCACCTTCGTCCCAAGGCGACGTCGGAGAGGTGTCGATGATTGCAGCCGTTGGAAGACCGACTGTCTTGGTGGAGCTGCCGCCTTGCAACAGCAGTTGATGGTGACCACCGCACAAGTACGCCCCGTGAGAGGCGTATCGTGCTTGTTGGTCGACTCTCCTGACCGGCGCTTGTGAGTGATCACGTTGCGCAGGTCATTGGAGGAGAGTGGTGCCTTCACACCCCCTTCAGACGTATGGCAAGGCCAAATGCCGGGGTAGTCAGGTGAGTGCTGTGCCCCCTGATCTAATACCAAGCAGGCATCACGATCAGTAGTGGGGGAACCACAACATTTGAAGTGACTTGAACGAACCTCAAACGCACAACCAGAGGAGGCACGGGAGTTCAAGACCACCGAGTTTGCCTTACTCGACTTGGTTGTGCACGCAGTAGATGCGCCCAAGCGAGATAAGGACTTTGAAGGTCGACTCGTTGTTGGTACAGGAGCACCTGAGTCAACCTTGTACAGCTTGCCAACGGCAGCGCGCGTGATTGTAAGCGCGTGCCTCTGGCCTGCTGCTGGTATAGCACTTTTATGGCGCATGGCCCGTGCCGCCTTGGATTTCTTCGTACTAGCCCGATGGGGCGCATAGTACTCAGCATCCAACTTCTCCTCGCCATTACAGCGAGTGAGTCTGTCAAAGACAGAGGCTTTTTGTGGCGCATCAGAGGTGATGCACGGGGCATTGGCTGCACCCCTGCTCGTCGACGCATCTTCCTCGCCTGAGAGAGAGATAGCTGGGGAATGTGGTCGGCCGTACGCTTCTCCAAGAGATACGCCGCATCGGCGGGCGCACCTTGGTTGCTGAGAACGTCAGCAGGAAGGGAAGGCTGGATTGCTGCATCCCCTTCAGTGGTGGTGCCCGAGGCGTCGACCTTGCGCACCCAGGTCCTGCGGATCTTCTTCGGCTTTGGCAGCCGCTTCGAAGGACTCGCACTTCCTTCAAAAATGAACTCCTCGTACGCCTGTTGATTGAGGCGCACGACCAGCGTCTTGTGGGAGGAGCCCACCTTCACGTCGTCGGCCTGTGACACGACTTTCTCGAAAGAGGAGAAAGAAGTCCCCAGCAGAGTCGCCAGCTTGTTTGCCATTAAAATTGTTTGATTGAAAACTTTAATACAAACAGAACAGTGTTACAATGTAGGACTTAGATGTAGTCCTAGGAGTACACTTTTGTTTAAGCTGGGTCCTTAGTGCCAATGGAGCGAGTGGTAATGCGTTGACTCCGTTGACGGGCTGACGACGGTTATCGATTCTCTGAAGGTGTGGATTGCTCTGGGTGCTGGAGCTTGTTGAGAGGAGGAAGACGTTGAGTGTCTGTATCTGCCTCTCTGATGATTCTTTGTATGTTCGTTGTAGATTCTGTCTGTCTGTGTGAAGGAGACGATCCTTCTATTTATAGTTTTGCAGGCTGGCTACTCATGTGCGCATGTGGGATGTGCCGGTGTGGGGACGCCACATGGAGGTTGCTGATGGAGGCGCGTAGATGATGCACCCTGATTGAGGGGAAGAACTCTTCATACTGCTGTTGTGAGCCGGCACGTAGCAGAGGAGAAGATCTTTCTGTTGCTGAAATCTTGGACGAGTTGAGTCAAAGGACACGTGTCATCGACCCATGGCTCGAAGATCTCGGATTTGGTGGGGGGAAGTAATCTGGTGAGCTGCGCCTTGATTGGGCGTAGGAGGAGGCTGCAGCTCATAACCTTTAGGGGTTACAAACCGTTTAGAGCGCATGGCTTTTGAGGCGCATGCAGGCGACTTTCCTTCTATCTTTCGGGATCAGAGATCAGTCTGGGGCGCATGGCTTTTGAGGCGCATGCAAAGCTTCAACTGGAGACTCTTCTTCTGTCTTTAGGGATCAGTGAAGGGTCTGAGGCGCACGGCTTTTGAGGCGCATGCTGGTTTGGACGCATGGTCGTAGAGGCGCATGGCGATTTGGACGCATGGCCGTAGAGGCGCATGGCGATGGCCACGTGGCAGTAGCCGTCGGAATAGATCATGATGATGCTGACGTTGCCGACGCTTCATTCTCTGAAAAAGCTGTCAACTGTTCAGACTTTGGGAAGCGTGCTGCCAACTCTGGTGTCAGTTCAGCATTAATGTTTGTGACGTTCGATGGACAGCTGAGTGGGCACATTGGTTGGTGTTCCACTCGGTATGGAGATGTGAGGGGGCGCATCCTCTATGATGCGCCGGGTACTGTAGGGCGCGTCTGTGTGAAGCGCCTGATGCTGGAGGGCGCGTCCATGTGATACGCTGTTTGGCTGGCGCATCCGACATGTCCTTTAATGATGCAGCTGTCTCGCTCTTCGAGTGCTAAAAATAGCCGTTTGGCTGAATTCGAGGCGTCCGGTTCATCCATTTAATGCAAATTCATTGCACAGAATTCGGAGAGTCATCCACTTGGCGCATGGGTTTGATTTGCCCGGCCTATAAATAGTGGCCTGGAGAGAAGGTTTGCTCCTCGTTCCCTCACGTACTTCCAACATGAACTTGGATATGCGGGTGCATTCTGTTGACGAAGTGCGCCAGAGGGTGAAGATGAGACGTCGTGTTGTCTTCGATGCACTTGAAGGTGACTGTTACATCCAAAAGACGGAGTCGAGGGCTTCTGAGGCAGGCGGAAGGTGCCTGTTGCATCCAAAGATAGGATGTTCGGGCCTCGTCTCCGTTGTTCCGGAAGAGCCGTAGATCGGAATGGCGGTGCTAGGCTCTCTCTTCCTTCAAAGCGGGTGCCGCCCACTTTGATTGTGTTGAAAGCTCCTTGTGCCATAATTTCGATCACGGTCTTCCTTGGTCTTTGGAGGCTCTTTCGAAGCCTCCCCTGGCCACAGCTTTGCCGTGCTCTTCTCTTCCTTGGTTCCAGCCAAAGGGTTAAATGCTTTGTGTAATCGAAGCACTTATCAGGTGACCCTGGCTGGAAGAGCAGCACATAACTGGGCTCTGCTCGGCCAGATGAGCCTGGTTGGAAGAGTGCTGCTGAAGGGATGCACATAACTGAGCTGGATGCACATAACTGAGCTGCTGAAGAGATGGTGGGATGCGCCTGGCTGGAGGCGCATGGCATTTGCTGCGCCTAACTGACAGCGCATGGTGACTGCTGCGCCTATCGGAAGGTGCATAGTGGCTGTTGCGCTTATCTGGAGGCGCATGGTGGCCGCTGCACCTATCTGGAGGCGCATGGTGGCCGCTGGCTGTAGATCTAGGATCTTTCTTTTGTAGAAATTCTCCTTTGTACAACCTTTTCTAGCCATGTAATAGACTTTTATATATAAATAAAAGTCCTTCTTCGAATGGCTTATTTGATATTACTGTCTGAGTTCTGGCGCATATAGTGCCTGGCGCATGGGCTTTCTGGCTGTGAAATTCCATGCTTCTACACCATTGATATAAATTTGGTTTGGACGAGACCTAAAGACCCTATGTGGATTTTTTTTAAATTAATTTAGATATTTGCAGAAGCTTTAGAAATTTTGTAAACAATTAAAACTACACTTATTTAGTACAAATAATTATACTTAATAACAATTGAAACCAAAGATTAGAAAAGTGAAAAGTGAGGTTAAGAAGATTTTTAGACTTTTATAAAAAATTGGATCACACCAAAATTTAATAAATAAAGCTCTCCTATTCTCTTCACTAATCAAAGAGTTTTAACGTACATGACAATTTATAAGACCTACTAATGCTAATTAGGTCACTGGTGGAATCATTTTAGATATATGTTTTTAATACCTTTAATCTATTTTTTTTAAATCACTAATTACATAATTCCGAAAATACAAATAAAAATTATAATCTCAATCTTAATTTTAGTTGGACTTGGAATCGAGTTGATGGATAGTCCCGCATCACTTCGGTTCTTGAACTTTGTTAGACATCATTTCTGCTTGTTCTACATTGATGTAGTGTTCTCGATGCAGTTGTATGATGCTGCTTCTATCAATGGGATATGAATCGGAACAACGAAATTAACCAGAGAAACTTAAATGCGGAAGCATTGATCATCTAATATGAATCACACTGCTGGTTAGTTTTTGTTAGTCCCGGGACTTGATCAAAGATGGTAAAACAGATGCAACAAAGATCTACGATGATACAAATACCAAATAACCCGATTACAAAATGGAGGAGGAAAATAGAGAAGAGAAGATCTCTCGTTCTTCCTTGCAAACGTGTTGCAATTGGGACAGAACGAGTTACAATAATCTAGAAAGAGATGAGAAGAAGAACAATGCCGGGGTGTCAAAACACCGTTGCTCAAAGCAAGATTCGCCCCACACGATCTGCTTCCAGGAACCAGCAAGTTTGAAGAACTTGTGGAACGCTCGAAGTCACCTCTGTTCTAACTCCTCGGATGGACTTGCAATGGCGGCAGCAGCTCTCTCTCTCTCTTTCTCCTTTTCTGACTTATATTTTTCGTCGTTACCACAAAGGAGGCCAGAAGAGAGTATTTATAGAGAGAGGGTAGAAACCCTAGCCGCCTATTCAGTTATGGAAAGATTGAATCAAATTCCAAAAAGATAGCAACGAGATTAATTCAAATCCCACAAAGATAGGAACGAAATTAATTCAAATCCCACAAAGATAGGATCTGAATTAATCGCATTGATTCAGCCTTACCATAACTGACTTATAATCTGCACAGTCAGCGGAGCCCTCCATGCGGCAGCAGCAGCAGCAGCCTGGCCGCATGAGCCTCATGGCCGCAAGGACCGTATGGGCCGCATGGACCGTATGAGCCGCATGAGCCGCATGGACCGCATGAGCCCGCATATGAGCCGTATGCCGTATAAGACCACATGGCCGAATATGAGCCGCATAAAGACCGCATGACTGCTGACGTGCTAAGTGCAAAGTGTGCCAACAAAATGCCACATTACGCCTCATGAGCCCATGAGCCCGAGTCCGAGTCCGAGTCCGAGTCCGAGTCGCTAAGCCCCTTTGGGGCTTAGCTCCAAATGGAAATTAATCCAATAGAATGACAAAGTATTAATGCTTAATCCTTGGAGCCTTATTCTTACCTCCTAGTAAAATCACCCACATGGTTCCCTCCTTAGGGTCACCACCCCATGTGCATCTCTTAACAACACACCCAAGTATATATGTTGAGATAACTCATGGTGCATTTTCGATGTGGGACTAAAATTTACAAGGCATGTTGAGAGCAAGCTCTCTCCATGTAAAGAAAGCACCAACAATCCCCCACATATCATAACATATATATGTGTCCAGGGTTGAGCGTTCCCCACAGTAACTGTCCATTTTTTATTAGGATAGATGTCGCTGACGACTTGAATCTTTCCGCATGGGTTAAATAACAATGTGATACAAGAATGGACTACGCCTTGAATTCTGCACCACAATTGTAATTCTTTCCACTCACAAAGTGTAGTTACGTGTGCTTCTGGCTGCACATTAAAGGCCCTGTGCCAGCCTGGTTTCAGTGTATAATTTTGGGCGTCTAAAAGTTTACCCTCAAGAGACGGCCTGATATCTCTTTCCATACACTATAGGTGAGTTCTTTATTAAAGAGATATGGCATGAAGCCTTGCGCTTCCTTGCGGTGCTACGTCGCTATGACATGGCCTGAAGCCGAGGCATTACCCCTACCTGGGAACCTCATCGTAGTGTCATACTACTGTAGCATGAGGTCACAAGCTCTTTGTAGTGCCAAACTACCCAGCATGAAGCCTAAGGCTTCCTTGCGGTGTTACGCCGCAACGACATGGCTTGCAATGCCGAGGCTTTATCCCTACCTGGGTACCTCATCGTGGTGTCGTGCCACTGTAACATGGGGCCATCCTCCCCTTTGTAGTGTTGTCTACAACTCTTTAATTTCGTCATACAGCATTAGGCTACCTGCCTATTTGTGGTGCTACGCCGCTATGACTTGGCTTGCAAAGTCGAGGCATTACCCCTACCTGGGAACCTCATGGTGGAGTCATCCCACTGTAGCATGGAGTTTCACTCCTTGTAGTGCTACTCTACCGTGCTTCCTGTAAAGCACACCAGGCATTCACTCTGCCTGAGAACTCATTAAGGCGTTTAAGCCAACCTTCCACAGGATCTGTTTTTTCTGCAGAAAAAATACATAGTAGACAACAGTGGTTATGGGTTCGTATCCCTTTCATGTTCCAGAGAACAAGTACCCACTATTACCTAATAGTTTCCCAGTCAGTGATCCTCCTTTGAACCAAAAGTTAGATGCCTAGTAGATTTCTCTTTTAACTAATAGTATAAAACTTTATGGTAGGATTACAAAGACACACTATCAGAATACCTTCAAGCCCATTTTACAAGCTGTGTCATCGACCAACTGACGCTTGAGGCCCTTTGTGAACGGATCTGCCAGGTTTCTCCTGACTCCGAACATCAATCACTACAATTACACCACTTTTGATAAGATCGTGTACTGCCCTGTGCTTCAACCGCACAGTCCTCTTCTTCCCGTTGAAGAGGTCATTTAATGCTACTGTCGCAGTCGCCTGGTTGTCACAGTATATCGATATTGCCGGTATGTGAGCCCCAACCACTGGAAGATCATACATGAGCTCCCGAAGCTATTCTGCTTCATCTGCTGCAGTTTCAAGTGCATAGAATTCAGATTCCATGGAGGAACGAGAGAGTATAGTCTGCTTCTTCGACTTCCACGATATAGCAGCTCCACCCAAGGAAAGGCATATCCACCTGTGCATCTCTCGCTTTCCACCTCTGAATACCAGCTAGCATCACTGAAGCCTTCCACTACTGTCGGATACCCGTTGTAGTGCAGTGCATATGTCTGAGTCTTCTTGAGATATCTCATCACCCGCTTCACAGCTTTTCAGTTCTCAAACCCTGGGTTGCTTGTGAACCGACTCAGTATTCCCACGGCGAAAGCTATGTCAGGCCTTGTGGCAGTAATTGCGTACATCAAACTTCCGATAACGCTAGAATACTCCAGCTGCCTAACGCTTTCTCTTGAGTTTGGCTTATGCTTCTAATCACATCTGTATGGCGTATCGATCCCTGGAAGATCCTTATACCCATAGCGTGTGAGCATCTTCTCTATGTAGTGAGATTGTGACAGCGCTACTCCAGTGTCTGTCCGGATGATCTTTATGCCCAAGATGACATCTGCATCCCCCAAGTCCTTCATACTGAACTTGGTTGAGAGAAACTTCTTTGTCTCTGTGACACAGCCTATATCCGTATCTAGGATTAGCATGTCGTCCACGTACAGACAAACGATGACTCCTCTTCCATCAGCGAACTTTGTGTAAACACACTTGTCCGTCTCGCTGACTCTGTAGCCGTTTGACCTAATAACTTTGTCGAACTTCTCATGCCACATCTTGGGAGCTTGCTTCAAACCATACAAGGATTTCACCAACTTGCAGACTTTGTCTTCAAGACCTTTGACGACAAATCTATCTGGCTGTTGCATGTAAATCTCTTCGGTCAGCTCCCCATTCAGAAATGCTGTTTTAACATCCATCTGATGTATCACCAACTTATGTATAGCTGCTAGAGCGATTAACATCCTGATGGTGGTCATCCGAGCTACTGGAGCGTACGTGTCAAAGTAGTCTATCCCCTGTTTCTGAAAAATCCCTTGGCTACCAGCCTGGCCTTGAACTTATCAATAGTTCCATCTTCCTTCATCTTCTTCTTGAAGATCTATTTACATTCGATGGGCTTTTCTCCTTCAGGTAGATCTACCAACACCCATGTATTATTAGAGGTGATAGAGTCAAACTCGTCATTCACTGCCTCCTTCCAGAAGATAGCATCTCTGGTCTTCATCGCCTCATCATAGGTAAGCGGATCTGCTTCCACATGATAGGTAACAAAGTCATCTCCGAAGTCTTTCGGTCTCCTCGCTCGCTTAGCTGACGGCTCTGCGAGTTCTGGTACAAGAGTTGTTTCATCAACAACACTCTTCTTCTTGGACTACTGGCCCATATGAGATTTCAGTCTTATTTGCACCTACATCATTTTCCGGAATATCCGAAAGAACAATATTTTTGTCTTTTGCGAACTTGTCTTCAAAGTGTTCAGCATCGCGAGATTCGATGATATGATTTGACTCAATATCAAGAAATCTCCGAGCATCACTCTTCTCGGCATATCCCAAGAAGATCGCCTTCGTAGTCATTGTCCCTAGCTTCTGAATCTTCAGATCTGGGAGCTTCACATACGCCAGACACCCCACACTCGAATGACATTCAAGTTTGGTCTGACTTTGAACCAGTTCATGAGGAGTTACGTCCGAAGTCGCATATGGCACTCTATTTAGAATAAAAGTGGCCGTCAATGCAGCTTCTCCCCAGTAGCATTTGGGAAGACCCGCGGTTAGCAGCATTGAGTTCATCATTTCTGTCAACGTTCTGTTCTTCCTCTCCGCTACTCCGTTGGATTGAGGGGAATATGGAGCAGTAGTCTCGCATATGATTCCATGTTCTTTGTAGAACGATACGAATTCATGAGATCTGTACTCCCCACCTCGATCACTTCTTAACCTCTTGAGTTGTTGTCCAGTCTGCCGTTCAGCTTCGGCCCTGAACTCTCTGAACTTCTCGAAGGCTTCGTCTTTAGACTTGAGCAAGTTGACGAACGCGTATTTTGAGAAGTCGTCGATGAAGGCTATGAAATACTTCATCCCGGCCTTCGTGGAGAAATGTTTGAAGTCACAGATATCGGAGTGCACCAACTCCAGAAGATCAGTGCTTCGATTGACCCGATGAAAGGGTTTCCTTGTGATCTTCGTCTGAGCATACACTTCACACTTCTCCACCTTACCCCCACATTTGGAGATAAGTCCTAGACTAGACATTTTGTTAATTCTTTTACAATGAACATGTCCTAGTCTATTATGCCACAACTCAAGAGAATGATCAGAAAATGCAACTGCATTAATGTCTTCAAATTGGTTGACGAGCTGAATTTTAAATATTCCTTCGGTTTGATAAGCCTTCCCGAAGTATGTTCCTTTCTTGGACATCACCATCTGACTACATTTGTCACCCTCATTTCCCGTATTTCCCGTATTTCGTATTTTTACTCGTATCTGGATTTTGGCATATATTTTATTTTTTTCAAGCTTGTGGAAATTCAGTATTTCTCGTATTTTGGGTTTTCTCATGGCTCGGTTTTATTGGGTTTGGATTGGTTCGGTTTATGTGAGTTGGATCACCTTAACCTATGCTACCCCTCAACCCACCACAACTCACCCTCTTTATAACCCCCACCTACCACTCTCTCTCCTCATAACTTCCACCATTAATTTTCTTCTTCTTCTTCTTCTTCTCCTTCCTCCACAACTCTCCTAACCCTAGGCAAGTGACCTTGCCACTTCATGAGAGCCCTATTTTTTGGTTCATTTGCTAGATTAGGACATGGTGATCAACATTAAAACTTGGTGTTTTGTGATTTGAAGTCTCCTTTGCTCTAGATCTAAGTTATTTCTGTTTTCGGAATTTGTATGGTTTGATCTCTTTAAGTTGGATTTTCATGGGTTTTGGTGTTTCCAAGTGGAAGAGCATTCAATTTCACCCAAGATGGAACTTTGGAAATCCGGATTTGGAGTTTGGATGGCCAAGTTATGATGTTGTGTAGCCTTGGGTTCATCCATGGTGTTCTTGCTGTTTGGAGAAGACAGTAAGCAGTGTGCAGAGCTGTTTAGCTTACGCACCCTGAGCTACGCGCGCTCTTTAGCGTGCGTACGCAGACTTGAGTACGCTTCCTGTTGGAAGCGTGTCTCCTTGAGCGTGCGTGATTTTTCACGTACATTGCTCCCTGTAGCGTGCGTGACTTTTCACGTACACTGCTCCCTTGAGTGTGCATAACTTTTCACCTACGCTGCTCTCTCAGCGTGCGTGACTTTTTACCTACGCTGCTCCCTGTAGCGTGCGTGACTTTTCACCTACGCTGCTCTCTCAGCGTGCGTGACTTTTTACCTACGCTGCTCCCTGTAGCATGCGTGACTTTTCACCTACGCTGCTCTCTCAGCGTGCGTGACTTTTCACCTACGTTGCTCCCTGTAGCGTGCGTGACTTTTCACCTACGCTGCTCTCTCAGCATGCGTGACTTTTCACCTACGCAGCTCCCTCAGCGTGCGTGACTTTTTCGAACGCTGCTCCCCTGACCCCTTGCTTAACCCATTGGCTCTTGGAGTTGTGGTCTTATTTCTTTAAGCTTGACTTTTCTTTAGCCCTATATATTGATATTTTATTAGATATTTTATGACCGTTTTATATCCTTACGCCTTTTGTCATGAACTTGATTTTACTTAATAGGTTTGGAATGATTATTGTACACGGCATGGTTTGATAAGGATCTAGCATAACACGACAGTGACCCGTAGTGGTGCACTCCTGACATGACCAATCTGACATGATAGTGGCCCATCGTGGCACACTCCTGACAAGTACCCTGACATGATTTATCTTGATAACTTAACTTGACCTGCCTTGACACCGTGGGTGGTTCCTCTTGCTTGCTTGTTAAATCCACTTGTCCTGTCTTACATCATGTCTAGGATGGATCTCCTGAGTACCACGGTCAGGAGTACCTACTAAAATGGATTAAGGTTAATAACTAGAATAACACAGTAGTCATGAAGAGATGACACAGCTACAGGCAATCCCGTTACCTGGGCGCTCTTGGGATCTGTAGCCTGCCGTCGAGTAGGGCACATTTCCAGCACACCGTCGCGTGTTGCACCCTCTAAGTCACCTAAGGGTACATTTGTCTTATGGGCGATGTACCCACCTGAATTCAACCCCTAACTTTCGACCTGGATAACCTGGATGGTCTGCAGGGCTTGTGGCTGTGGAACAATCTCACTGCATCTTGTTAGTAATTAG
Organism: Iris pallida; assembly: GCA_029216955.1. Classification (NCBI taxonomy): domain Eukaryota; kingdom Viridiplantae; phylum Streptophyta; class Magnoliopsida; order Asparagales; family Iridaceae; genus Iris; species Iris pallida. The sequence goes on from JANAVB010044324.1 coordinate 16,942, forward strand.
GCCTGTGATAACCCTAGTTAGTTAAAGTAGTAAGCCGTAGTATCTGCTTGGCCGTGATTGATTGAATGAGGTATAACCAGTCTAGCTATGTCTTGATCCAGTACTAGATTGCTCCCTGTCTTGATTTCTTGCATTATTATCTTGCCGATAAATGGTGGAAAACCAAGTTCTGTTCAGATGAAGGGTTACAACCCCGGTCCTTGTCTGGTTTACGGGTTGTAACCTGGCTATCGGAATAGTTCCATGGTTATCTCGTCGTATATCATCCTGCCATATTTTCATAAATTCTAGTTTTTAATATTATATCTTCTTGTGTTAATGCTGGCTTTTGTTCTTATTTCGTGGCCCCCTTGTGGCACTTGCTCTTTCTGGGGTTGACCCAGCTGGTTTTGTGTGGCCAAATTTCGGAGCAGCTCCCGAGGATCTACCAAGCTTCCAACCCAATGGTGGCGACTAGAAGGAACCCGGGCTACGAGTGGGTTTTCTATTTTGTTTCGCTCACTCTATTGTAAAGTTATTCTTTTGAGGCGTTTAGCCGACGAGCACCTGTTAGCTCGATGCACTTTACTTACTGTCTGCCTACGGGCTGTAAACATGATTAACAAATCCTAGGGTTGATCATGTATGACTTAACTCTTGCTAGTCCTAACATTTTGTAATGACTAGCTTCATGATCAGCTGAATATGGATATTTGGGATGCCTTATTATTGTATATTTAATGATCATACATCTTGCGACCTGACTTACTTGCTTGTGATTGAGACATTAGGCTTGTTCATGACCCTAAGAGACTGTTGGCTTGTAGTAAACCCTCATATTTCTAGACAGCCGTGACCGTATATCGAGGTGGTTTTCATTTCAATATACGTAGCTGGCTATGTCTACCTCCGCTCTCCAGTATTCTGGTTCTGGGGCGTGACATGGTTTAAGCGGTGGCCCATGCAGGTCTTGTCAATCAAGAAATGTGAGGGTTTACCGAATAGATGTCTCAACCAGTATTCGTCCTTGATCTCCGCCCGTATTTTCAAATCCTTGAAATTCTTGCCCTGATTACATGCTTGTATCGTTGATCTGTCCTGGTCCTTCTTTATTCTTTCCCTGTGTCGTCTTTCTCAGCGGCACTGTACCTGACCCTGCCGATCAGCGAGGAGGAGCACCTCCCGTGGGCCAGCAGCAACCTGGAGATCAAGCCCAGCATTCCGGGGTAGCCTCCAGAGTTGTGCCTACTGGAGGAGAGTCACCAGTTCGGCCCGTCCAGCCCGCAGAGCCAGATGATGGTACCTTAGTAGGCCTCATCAGAATCTTGATAGCTTCCCAGGATCGTCGAAGCGACGCCCTGCACCAGACAGTTCAAGATGCTTTGACCCGAGGCGGACATCCAGGGAACCAGGCGGGCAACAGCTTCAAGCGCTTGAACCCTCCTTTCTTCGACGGCAGCGAGGATGCGATTACCGCGGATGCATGGCTTCAGGATACCGAGGTGATTCTAGAAGCAGCTAGGACACCCAAGAATAAGAAGGTGGCGGTAGTACGCCTGCAGTTGTTGGACTTGGCTCGCAGTTGGTGGACAGCGCAAGCCATGGGATTAGTGGCACCCATTGCTTGGACAGTGTTTAGAGAGATTCCAGACGAAGTATTTCGATGCTGTAGCTCGGTACGACTTGCAGACCAGATTTACTAACTTGAAGCAAGGAGGCAGAACAGTCGACAGTTATGCATCGGAGTTTTCTAGACTCAGTAGGTTTGTCCCCACCTTGGTGGCGACCGAGTTTGATAGGGCCCAGCAGTTCCAGTAGGGACTGCATTTGGAGATCTTGTTGGCGGTTGAGCATTTCGAGCACCAGATGTTCGATGCAGTCTTGAGAGCAGCTAGGAGGTATGAGTATACCTCCAGAGGATCGTGGATAGGACCGGAGGTAGGAAGCGGTCCCACAGTCAGATGCACCAATCATCAGCTCCAGCCCCGGCAGCTAGGAGATTGACCATTGGAACTCCGAGGCGGGCGGCCTCAGTAACGTCGGTTCAGCATTCGACCCCGATGTACCCGCAGTAGCAGAAGCAGAAGCAGACTTCCGCGATGGGATGTTCTCATTGCGGGAAGCCAGGACATGTGGTGGCAGACTGCCACAGGACGCAGGGATTGTGCCTGGCTTGTGGAGCAGCAGATCATAGGGTTAGGGCTTACCCAAATAGGGGTGGTTCATCTGCATCCAACCCTTCTAGCTCTTCGGTGAGAGGACCAGCCCCAGCACCAGTTCAGCAGCAGCAGTATCAGTCTTCGAGGCCCTTGCCGCCTCAGTCTCAGGCATTCCAGCAACAGCACCCCCAGCAGTATGCGCAAGCCCAAGCTCAGACCCAGAATAGGCAGAGAGGTTTCCAGCAGAGGGGACCAGCAGCCAGAGGACAAGGTCAGGCCATGATGATGGCTATGGAAGAAGAAGTTGCACCAGGTGAGGTTGTGGCAGGTACTATTCTCGTCAACTCCTCTCCAGCGTCTGTATTATTTGATTCTGGTGCATCGTATTCATTTATGTCTGCACGATTTGCGACACGGATAGGATTGGAGCCTGAGTCATTATCAGTGAGGCTCAATATACTTATTGGTAATGGTCTTGTGGGAGTAGATCGTGTTTTCCTCGTGTCGGATCGTAATTAGCGGTAGGGAGTTCCCTGCTAGATTCATAGAGTTTCCTATGGCAGACTATGATGTAGTCCTAGGCATGGATTGGTTGAGGAACCAGTATGCTAGGATAGACTGCCATATTGGCAGAGTTGTCTTTAGTATCCCCGGCGAGCCAGAGTTTTCGTTTTCTAGAGGCGCAGTGGAGTCGTCTTCCCCAGCATTGCGGATGGCAGTAGCAGCAGTACAGTTACCCCGGATAGTTGAAGAGTTTCCAGATATCTTTCCAGAGGAGCTTCCAGGGATGCCGCCGGAGCGGGAGATTGATTTCACTATAGACTTGATTCCCGGGACAGCACCAGTATCAGAGCGAGTCTATAGGATGGCGCCTTCAGAGTTGAAAATTTTATACAAGATGATTGAAGAACTGAGGACCAAGGGATTCATCCGTGCAAGTGGATCACCTTGGGGAGCCCCGATGCTTCTTGTGAAAAAGAAGGATGGTACGTCCAGGCTATGTGTTGATTATCGTACCTTGAATTCGGTGACAATCAAGAACAGATACCCTCTTCCGAGGATAGATGACTTGTTTGATCAGCTCAGAGGGGCTTCAGTGTTTTCGAAGATCGACTTGCGGTCGGGTTACCACCAGATCAGAGTCAGAGAGCAAGACATCCCGAAGACAGCATTCAGATCGAGGTATGGACATTGGGAGTTCCTTGTTATGCCCTTTGGAGCGACCAATGCACCGGCCATATTCATGGACCTCATGAATCGTATTTGCATGCCTTACTTGGACCAATTTGTGATCGTGTTCCTAGATGACATCCTGGTCTACAGCAAGAGTGAAGCAGAGCATGAGCAGCATCTCAGAATCGTCCTCCAGACGCTTAGGGAGCATCAGTTGTACGCCAAGTTCAGTAAATGCGAGTTCTGGCTCGATCGCATATCATACTTGGGTCACATCATTACCCGAGGAGGAGTGGAAGTGGATCCCCAAAAGATTGTGGCTATCGAGTCATGACCGGTACCCAGCTCAGTGGCAGAGGTTCGTAGCTTCTTTGGATTGGCCGGCTACTACCGGCGGTTCGTTTCAGATTTCGCAAGGATTTCAGCGCCGATGACCCAGTTGACCCGCAAGGATGTGCCGTTTGTTTGGACAGCAGAACGCCAGGAATCATTTGAGAAGTTGAAGCTAGGTTTGATAACGGCTCCCATTCTCACCCTTCCAGATGGGACCGAAGGATTCACAGTTTATTGCGACGCTTCAGGCAGAGGATTGGGGTGTGTCTTGATACAGCATGGGAAGGTAATATCTTATGCGTCACGTCAACTACGTGATCATGAGAAGAATTACCCGACCCACGACTTAGAATTGGCGGCGGTAGTGTTTGCTTTGAAGTTGTGGAGACACTACTTGTACGGAGATAGAGTGGAGATCTTTACTGATCATAAGAGCCTGAAGTATGTTTTCACCCAGAAGGACCTTAATATGCGGCAGAGAAGATGGCTCGAGCTACTAGTGGACTATGATGTGGATTTACAGTATCATCCCGGGAAGGCCAACGTTGTAGCAGATGCATTGAGCAGGAGAGTCGGAGTTTATTTCCTGACGGCGCAACCAGAATTATTGGCAGATCTTGAGAAGATGGGAATTGAGGTGGTTCTTCCAACCAGTGTGGCATTGATGGCCAGTCTACGGGTTCAGTCTAGCATAGTTGAGAGAATCCGGGTGGCGCAGTCAACAGATTCCAAGATCCAGCGGCTCAGAGCAGAGTGTGAAGCAGGAAGAAGGCCAGAGTTATGCATCCATGAAGATGGTACCCTTCGGCACGGTACTCGTCTTTGTGTACCCAGTGGAGATATCAGACAGGAAGTCATGGCAGAAGCCCACAGTTCACAATATTCTATTCATCCGGGTGGAACGAAGATGTACCGTGATATTCGTCAGCATTTCTGGTGGAATGGCATGAAGAGGGAGATAGCCCGGTTTGTCTCTCGGTGTTTGGTTTGCCAATAGGTTAAAGCTGAACATCAGAGGCCCGCTGGACTTCTTCAACCTTTACCGATCCCAGAATGGAAATGGGAGCATATAACCATAGATTTCGTGACCGGATTGCCCAGATCTTCGGCCGGCAGAGATGCTATTTGGGTAATTGTGGACAGGCTTACCAAGGTGGCACACTTTCTCCCATTCAGAGTTGGACAATCGACGGCGCAGTTAGCAGAGATGTATCTCAGGCAGATCGTCAGGCTTCACGGTGTGCCAGTCAGCATCACCTCGGACAGGGATTCAAGATTCACATCACACTTTTGGCGTAGCTTACAAGAGAGTTTGGGAACCCGTCTCCAGTTCAGTTCAGCATATCATCCGCAGACAGATGGCCAATCAGAGCGCACAATCCAGACTCTTGAAGATATGATGAGATCCTGTACCCTTGACTTCGGTGGTTCATGGGAGAATCATCTGCACCTGGTAAAATTCTCGTACAACAACAGTTATCAGGCCAGTATCCAGATGGCACCCTTCGAGGCTCTTTATGGCAGGAAGTGCAGATCTCCGCTAGCATGGGACGATGTCGGGGAGAGGCAGATGCTCGGACCCGAATTGATTTCCCAGATGGTTGAAGTGGTCAGGAAGGTTAGAGATCACCTCCGAGTTGCCCAGGACCGTCAGCGCCATTGGGCCGATGCTCATCGGCGTCCCTTAGAATTTGCTGTCGGTGACCATGTATTCCTTAGGATCTCGTCTAACCGCGGCGTCATTCGCTTTGGCGTGCGGGGAAAGCTTAGTCCTAGGTATATAGGGCCGTTCGATATTCTAGAGCGAGTAGGAGATGTATCCTATCGTCTCGCTCTTCCGCCGTCGCTAAGTGAGGTGCATGATGTATTCCATGTGTCCCAATTACGACGGTATATTCCGGACCCGAGCCACATCCTAGACCATTCGGAATTGGTTGTTGGTACCAACCTTTCGTATGAGGAAAGGCCCGTGTCTATATTGGATCGGAGGGAGAAGATACTCAAGAACAAGACTATTAAATTAGTCCGTGTTGCCTGGGGTCATCACTCTCTATGTGAGTCAACGTGGGAGCGTGAGGACGACATCCGATCGCGATATCCCTACTTGTTTGACTCGTGAGGTATAATGTCTTTCTTATGCCTTACATTTTCCCTTCCTTGCTTGCATTGTATGATTGCATGATTGAACTGTTTAGTGTAACTTGTCTGTGCTTAATGTAGCTTGTCGTGACAATCTCTAGCTCCTTGATTAAATTCCGAGGACGGAATTCTTTTAAGGTGGGTAGAGTTGTCACCTCATTTCCCGTATTTCCTGTATTTCGTATTTTTACTCGTATCTGGATTTTGGCATATATTTTATTTTCTCAAGCTTGTGGAATTTCGGTATTTCTCGTATTTTAGGTTTTCTCATGGCTCGGTTTTATTGGGTTTGGATTGGTTCGATTTTTATGTGAGTTGGATCACCTTAACCTATGCTACCCCTCAACCCACCACAACTCACCCTCTTTATAACCCCCACCTACCACTCTCTCTCCTCATAACTTCCACCATTAATTTCCTTCTTCTTCTTCTTCTCCTTCCTCCACAACTCTCCTAACCCTAGGCAAGTGCACCTTGCCACATCATGAGAGCCCTATTTTCTTGGTTCATTTGCTAGATTAGGACATGGTGATCAACATTAGAACTTGATGTTTTGTGATTTGAAGTCTCCTTTGCTCTAGATCTAAGTTATTTCTATTTTCGGATTTTGCATGGTTTGATCTCTTTAAGTTGGATTTTCATGGGTTTTGGTATTTCCAAGTGGAAGAGCATTCAATTTCACCCAAGATGGAACTTTGGAAATCCGAATTTGGAGTTTGGATGGCCAAGTTATGATGCTATGTAGCCTTGGGTTCATCCATGGTGTTCTTGCTGTTTGGAGAAGACAGTGAGCAGTGTGCAGAGCTGTTTAGCTTACGCACCCTGAGCTACGTGCGCTCTTTAGCGTGCGTACGCAGACTTGAGTACGCTTCCTGTTGGAAGCGTGTCTCCTTGAGCGTGCGTGACTTTTCACGTACATTGCTCCCTGTAGCGTGCGTGACTTTTCACGTACACAGCATGGTTTGATAAGGATCGAGCATAACACGACAGTGACCCGTAGTGGTGCACTCCTGACATGACCAACATGACATGATAGTGGCCCGTCGTGGCGCACTCCTGACAAGTACCCTGACATGATTTATCTTGATAACTTAACTTGACCTGCCTTGACACCGTGGGTGGTTCCTCTTGCTTGCTTGTTAAATCCACTTGTCCTGTCTTGCATCATGTCTAGGATGGGTCTCCTGAGTACCACGGTCAGGAGTACCTACTAAAATGGATTAAGGTTAATAACTAGAATAACACAGTAGTCATGAAGAGATGACACAGCTACAGGCAATCCCGTTACCTGGGCGCTCTTGGGATCTGTAGCCTGCCGTCGAGTAGGGCACATTTCCAGCACACCATCGCGTGTTGCACCCTCTAAGTCACCTAAGGGTACATTTGTCTTCTGGGCAATGTACCCACCTGAATTCAACCCCTAACTTTCGACCTGGGTAACCTGGATGGTCTGCAGGGCTTGTGGCTGTGGAACAATCTCACTGCATCTTGTTAGTAATTAGGCCTGTGATAACCCTAGTTAATTAAAGTAGTAAGCCGTAGTATCAGCTTGGCCGTGATTGATTGAATGAGGTATAACCAGTCTAGCTATGTCTTGATCCAGTACTAGATTGCTCCCTGTCTTGATTTCTTGCATTATTATCTTGCCGATAAATGGTGGAAAACCAAGTTCTGTTCAGATGAAGGGTTACAACCCCGGTCCTTGTCTGGTTTATGGGTTGTAACCTGGCTATCGGAATAGTTCTATGGTTATCTCGTCGTATATCATCCTACCATGTTTTCATAAATTCTAGTTTTTAATATTATATCTTCTTTTGTTAATGCTGGCTTTTGTTCTTATTTCGTGGCCCCCTTGTGGCATTTGCTCTTTCTGGGGTTGACCCAGCTGGTTTTGTGTGGCCAGATTTTGGAGCAGCTTTCGAGGATCTACCAAGCTTCCAGCCCAATGGTGGCGACTAGAAGGAACCCGGGCTACGAGTGGGTTTTCTATTTTGTTTCGCTCACTCTATTGTAAAGTTATTCTTTTGAGGCGTTTAGCCGACGAGCACCTGTTAGCTCGATGCACTTTACTTACTGTCTGCCTACGGGCTGTAAACATGATTAACAAATCCTAGGGTTGATCATGTATGACTTAACTCTTGCTAGTCCTAACATTTTGTAATGACTAGCTTCATGATCAGCTGAATATGGATATTTGGGATGCCTTATTATTGTATATTTAATGATCATACATCTTGCGACCTGACTTACTTGCTTGTGATTGAGACATTAGGCTTGTTCATGACCCTAAGAGAGTGTTGGCTTGTAGTAAACCCTCATATTTCTAGACAGCCGTGACCGTATATCGAGATGGTTTCCATTTCAATATACGTAGCTGGCTATGTCTGCCTTCGCTCTCCAGTATTCTGGTTCTGGGGCGTGACAACATTGATGTCCATCCTCAAGCCTGCGTTGCAGAGCAGGCTTCCAGAGATCAGGTTCTTGGCAATCGCCGGAACATGCTTCACACCTTGAAGCGTCAGAGTGTTCCCTGAAGTGAGTTTCAGTTCCACGGTCCTGATCCCCAGAACTTCAGCTTGGGCTTGGTTCGCCATGACAACCTTCTCAGATATTGGCTGGTACGTGACGAACAATTCCTTGCCAGAACAGACATGGCAAGTCGCACCAGTGTCTATCCACCAGTCAGAGTCAACCCCCACAGTTGTGACCTGTCCGATCATAGCAACAATGTTAGAAACCAATGAAACCTTATTATGCTCACCTTTCTCTGATTGTTTAGGCTTAGATCTGCATTCACTCTTGTAGTGGCCTTTCTTGCCACAATTGTAACAAGTCACGTGGGACTTAGTCTTCTGTTCCTTGAATGAAGGACCCTTCACTTTTAGATTAGTGAAGTCCTTCTTCTTGGGATGAGAAGCCGCCTGCTTTCCCTTGGGATCTCTCGTCTGCACAAGATTGGCTTTAGCCAACTGTTTGGACAGAGTGTCCACCTTCTGTTGGGAACGCATCTCGTCCTCAACATGGATCTCTTGAAGTAGATCTCCCAGGCTAATGCTAGCTTCTTTCTGTGCATCCTTGCATAGAAGGTACTCCATCCAGCAGGAAGTTTTGAGACGATCCCTCCGACGACAAACTTGTCGGGAAGGGGCATTTCTTCGTCTTCCAGTTTCTGACGCATCTTCAGAAATTCCTTCACCTGTGGCAACATGGGCTTTTCATCCTCAAAGAGCAATTTGTGATATTTTTCAACCATAAACATTTTGATCATGTTTTTGTCTTCTTCATATAGTTTTTCCACAGACTCCCATATGTCTCTGGCAAGTTCCTTCTTGGAGTAGGATTCTGCCAGGGAGTCCTCCATAGCATTTAGGATGAGTAGCCTACAGATGCTATTTTTTCTTCTCCACTTGGCCTGGAGTTTGGTAGCCGCGTTGATTGCGGCAGTAGATCCAGTGTCTGGAACAAAGGGTTCTTCCTCTAACAGAACATGATCAACGCCTTTCAGTTGAAGAGTTAGGTAAACCTTTATCTTCTAGACTTGATAGTGCTCTCCATCGAACTTTTCCAACTTGCAGAAGTCCGATTGGAGGAGAGAAGCATTAATATTTTCCATCTACACGGATCTTGCTTTGAGATTGTTAGTCCTAGGGCTTGATCAAAGATGGTAAAACAGATGCAACAAAGATCTACGATGATACAAATACCAAATAACCTGATTACAAAATGGAGGAGAAAAATAGAGAAGAGAAGATCTCTCGTTCTTGCAAACGTGTTGCAATTGGGACAGAACGAGTTACAATAATCTAGAAAGAGATGAGAAGAAGAACAATGCTGGGGTGTCAAAATACCGTTGCTCAAAGCAAGATTCCCCCACACGATCTGCTTCCAGGAACCAGCAAGTTTGAAGAACTTGTGTAACGCTCGAAGTCACCTCTGTTCTGACTCCACGGATGGACTTGCAATGGCGGCAGCAGCTCTCTCTCTTTCTCCTTTTCTGACTTATATTTTTCGTCGTTACCACAAAGGAGGCCAGAAGAGAGTATTTATAGAGAGAGGGTGGAAACCCTAGCCGCCTATTCAGTTATGGAAAGATTGAATCAAATCCCAAAAAGATAGCAACGAGATTAATTCAAATCCCACAAAGATAGGAACGAAATTAATTCAAATCCCACAAAGATAGGATCTGAATTAATCGTATTGATTCAGCCTTACCATAACTGACTTGTAATCTGCACAGTCAGCGGAGCTCTCCATACGGCAGCAGCAGCAGCCTGGCCGCATGAGCCACATGAGCCTCATGGCCGCAAGGACCGCATGGGCTGCATGGACCACATGAGCCGCATGGACCGCATGGGCCGCATGGGCCACATGAGCCGCATGGACCGCATGAGCCGCATGAGCCGCATGGCCGCATGAGCCGCACGGACCGCATGAGCCGCATGAGCCCGCTTATGAGCCGCATGCCGCATAAGACCGCATGGCCGTATGACTGCTGACGTGCTAAGTGCAAAGTGCGCCAAAAAAATGCCACATTACGCCTCATGAGCCCATGAGCCCGAGCCCGAGCCCGAGTCCGAGTCCGAGTCGCTAAGCCCTTTGGGGCTTAGCTCCAAATGGAAATTAATCCAAAAGAATGACAAAAGCATTAATGCTTAATCCTTGGAGCCTTATTCTTACCTCCTAGTAAAATCACCCACATGGTTCCCTCCTTAGGGTCACCACCCCATGTGCATCTCTCAACAACACACCCAAGTATATATGTTGAGATAACTCATGGTGCATTTTCGATGTGGGACTAAAATTTACAAGGCATGTTGAGAGCAAGCTCTCTCCATGTAAAGAAAGCACCAACAATCCTCCACATATCACAACATATATATGTGTCCAGGGTTGAGTGTTCCCCACAGTAACTGTCCATTTTGCATTAGGATAGATGTCGATGACGACTTGAATCTTCCCGTTTGGGTTAAATAACAATGTGATACAAGAATGGACTACGCCTTGAATTCTGCACCACAATTGTAATTCTTCCCACTCACAAAGTGTAGTTACGTGTGCTTCTGGCTGCACATTAAAGGCCCTGTGCCAGCCTGGTTTCAGTGTATAATTTTGGGCGTCTATATGTTTATCCTCAAGAGATGGCCTGATATCTCTTTCCATACACTATAGGTGAGTTCTTTATTAAAGAGATATGGCATGAAGCCTTGCGCTTCTTTGCGGTGCTACGCCGCTATGACATGGCCTGAAGTCGAGGCATTACCCCTACCTGGGAACCTCATCGTAGTGTCATACTACTGTAGCATGAGGTCACAAGCTCTTTGTAGTGCCAAACTACCCAGCATGAAGCCTAAGGCTTCCTTGCGGTGTTACGCCGCAACGACATGGCTTGCAATGCCGAGGCTTTACCCCTACCTGGGTACCTCATCGTGGTGTCGTGCCACTATAACATGGGGCCATCCTTCCCTTTGTAGTGCTGTCTACAACTCTTTAATTACGTCATACAGCATTAGGCTACCTGCCAATTTGCGGTGCTACGCCGCTATGACTTGGCTTGCAAAGCCGATGCATTACCCCTACCTGGGAACCTCATGGTGGAGTCATCCCACTGTAGCATGGAGTTTCACTCCTTGCAGTGCTGCTCTACCGTGCTTCCTGTAAAGCACACCAGGCATTCACTCTGCCTGAGAACTCATTAAGGCGTTTAAGCCAACCTTCCACAGGATTTGTTTTTTCTGCAGAAAAAATACATAGTAGACAACAGTGGTTATGGGTCCGTATTCCTTCCATGTTTCAGAGAACAAGTACCCACTGTTACCTGATAGTTTCCCAGTCAGTGATCCTCCTTTGAACCAAAAGTTAGATGCCTAGTAGATTTCTCTTTGAACTAATAGCATAAAACTTTATGGCAGGATTACAAAGACACACTATCAGAATGCCTTCAAGCCCATTTTACAAGCTGTGTCATCGACCAACTGGCGCTTGAGACCCTTTGTGAACGGATCTGCCAGGCTCTCCTGACTCCGAACATCAATCACTGCAATTACACCTCTTTTGATAAGATCGTGTACTGCCTTGTGCTTCAACCGCACAGTCCTCTTCTTCCCGTTAAAGAGGTCATTTGATACAACCGCCGCAGTCGCCTGGTTGTCACAGTATATCGGTATTGTCGGTATCTGAGCCCCAACCACTGGAAGATCATACATGAGCTTTCGAAGCCATTCTGCTTCATCTGCTGCAGTTTCAAGTGCATAGAATTCAGATTCCATGGAGGAACGAGAGAGTATAGTCTGCTTCTTCGACTTCTACGATATAGCAGCTCTACCCAAGGAAAAGACATATCCACCTGTGGATCTCTCGCTTTCCACCTCTGAACACCAGCTAGCATCACTGAAGCCTTCCACTACTGTCGGATACCCGTTGTAGTGCAGTGCATATGTCTGAGTCTTCTTGAGATATCTCATCACCCGCTTCACAGCTTTCCAGTGCTCAACCTCTGGGTTGCTTGTGAACCGACTCAGCATTCCCACGGCGAAAGCTATGTCAGGCCTTGTGGCAGTGGTTGTGTACATCAAAGTTCCGATAACGCTAGAATACTCCAACTGCCTGACGCTTTCCCTTGAGTTTGGCTTCAGCTTCTGATCACACCTGTATGGTGTATCGATCCCTGGAAGATCCTTATACCCATAGCGTGTGAGCATCTTCTCAATGTAGTGAGATTGTAACAGCGCTACTCCAGTGTCTGTCCGGATGATCTTTATGCCCAAGATGACATCTGCATCCCCCAAGTCCTTCATACTGAACTTGGTTGAGAGAAACTTCTTTGTCTCTGTGACACAGCCTATATCCGTACCTAGGATTAGCATGTCGTCCACGTACAGACAAACGATGATTCCTCTTCCATCAGCGAACTTTGTGTAAACACATTTGTCCGTCTCGCTGACTCTGTAGCCGTTTGACCTAATAACTTTGTCGAACTTCTCATGCCACATCTTGGGAGCTTGCTTCAAACCATACAAGGATTTCACCAACTTGCAGACTTTGTCTTCAAGACCTTTGACGACAAATCCATCTGGCTGTTGTATGTAAATGTCTTCGGTCAGCTCCCCATTCAGGAATGCTGTTTTAACATCCATCTGATGTATCACCAACTTATGTATAGCTGCTAGAGCGATTAACATCCTGATGGTGGTCATCCGAGCTACTGGAGCGTACGTGTCAAAGTAGTCTATCTCCTGTTTCTGAAAAAATCCCTTGGCTACCAGCCTAGCCTTGAACTTATCAATAGTTCCATCTGCCTTTATCTTCTTCTTGAAGATCCATTTACATCCGATGGGCTTTTCTCCTTCAGGTAGATCTACCAACACCCATGTGTTATTAGAGGTGATAGAGTCAAACTCGTCATTCACTGCCTCCTTTCAGAAGATAGCATCTCTGGTCTTCATCGCCTCATCATAGGTAAGCGGATCTGCTTCCACATGATAGGTGACAAAGTCATCTCTGAAGTCTTTCGGTCTCCTCGCTCGCTTAGCTGACGGCTCTACGAGTTCTGGTACAAGAGTTGTTTCATCAACAACAGCTTCTTCTTGGACTACTGGCCCATATGAGATTTCAGTCTCATTTGCACCTACATCATTTTTCGGAATGTCCGAAAGAACAATGTTTTTGTCTCTTTGCGAACTTGTCTTCAAAGTATTCAGCATCGCGAGATTCGATGATATGATTTGACTCAATATCAAGAAATCTTCGAGCATTACTCTTCTCGGCATATCCCAAGATGATCGTCTTCGTAGTCCTTGTCCCTAGCTTCTGAATCTTCAGATCTGTGAGCTTCACATACGCCAGACACCCCCACACTCGAATGACATTCAAGTTTGGTCTGACTTTGAACCCGAGTTCATGAGGAGTAACGTCCGAAGTCGCATATGGCACTCTATTTAGAATAAAAGTGGCCGTCAATGCAGCTTCTCTCCAGAAGCATTTAGGAAGACCCGCGGTTAGCAGCATTGAGTTTATCATTTCTATCAACGTTCTGTTCTTCCTCTTCGCTACTCCGTTGGATTGAGGGGAATATGGAGCAGTAGTCTCACATATGATTCCATGTTATTTGCAGAACGATGCGAATTCATGAGATCTGTACTCCCCACCTCGATCACTTCTTAACCTCTTGAGTTGTTGTCCAGTCTGCCGTTCAGCTTCGGCCCTGAACTCTCTGAACTTCTCGAAGGCTTCGTCTTTAGACTTGAGCAAGTAGACGAACGCGTATTTTGAGAAGTCGTCGATGAAGGTTATGAAATACTTCATTCCGGCCTTCGTGGAGAAATGTTTGAAGTTACAGATATCGGAGTGCACCAACTCCAGAAGATATGTGCTTCGATTGACCCGATGAAAGGGTTTCCTTGTGATCTTCGTCTGAGCACACACTTCACACTTCTCCATCTTACCCCCACATTTGGAGATAAGTCCTAGACTAGACATTTTGTTAATTCTTTTACAATGAACATGTCCTAGTCTATTATGCCACAACTCAAGAGAATAATCAGAAAATGCAACTGCATTAATGTCTTCAAACTGGTTGACAAGCTGAATTTTAAACATTCCTTCGGTTTGATAAGCCTTTCCGAAGTATGTTCCTTTCTTGGACATCACCATCTGACTAGCAATGATGTCCATCCTCAAGCCTGCGTTGCAGAGCAGGCTCCCAGAGATCAGGTTCTTGGTAATCGTCGGAACATGCTTCACACCTTGAAGCGTCAGAGTGTTCCCTGAAGTGAGTTTCAGTTCCACGGTCCCGATCCCCAGAACTTCAGCTTGGGCTTGGTTCGCCATGACAACCTTCTCAGATATTGGCTGGTACGTGACGAACCATTCCTTGCCAGAACAGACATGGCAAGTCGCACCAGTGTCTATCCACCAGTCAGAGTCAACCCCCACAGTTGTGACCTGTCCGATCATAGAAACAATGTTAGAAACCAATGAAACCTTATTAGGCTCACCTTTCTCTGATTGTTTAGGCTTAGATCTGCATTCACTCTTGTAGTGGCCTTTCTTGCCACAATTGTAACAAGTCACGTGGGACTTAGTCTTCTGTTGCTTGAATGAAGGACCCTTCACTTTTAGATTAGTGAAGTCCTTCTTCTTGGGATGAGAAGTCGCCTGCTTTCCCTTGGGATCTCTCGTCTGCACAAGATTGGCTTTAGCCAACTGTTTGGACAGAGTGTCCACCTTCTGTTGGGAACGCATCTCGTCCTCAACATGGATCTCTTGAAGTAGATCTCCTAGGCTAATGTCTAGCTTCTTTCTGTGCATCCTTGCATAGAAGGTACTCCATCCCGCAGGAAGTTTTGAGACGATCCCTCCGACGACAAACTTGTCGGGAAGGGGCATCTCTTCGTCTTCCAGTTTCTGACGCAGCTTCAGAAATTCTTTCATTTGTGGCAACATGGGCTTTTCGTCCTCAAAGAGCAATTTGTGATATTTTTCAACCACAAATATTTTGCTCCTGTTTTTGTCTTCTTCATATAGTTTTTCCACAGACTCCCATATGTCTCTGGCAAGTTCCTTCTTGGAGTAGGATTCTGCCAGGGAGTCCTCCATAGCATTCAGGATGAGTAGCCTGCAGATGCTATTTTTCCTTCTCCACTTGGCCTGGAGTTTGGTAGCCGCGTTGATTGCGGCAGTAGATCCAATGTCTGGAACAGAGGGTTCTTTCTCTAACAGAACATGATCAACGTCTTTCAGTTGAAGGGTTAGGTAAACCTTTATCTTCCAGACTTGATAGTGCTCTCCATCGAACTTTTCCAACTTGCAGAAGTCCGATTGGAGGAGAGAAGTATTATTGTTTTCCATCTACACGGATCTTGCTTTGAGATTGTTAGTCCCGGGGCTTGATCAAAGTTGGTAAAACAGATGCAACAAAGATCTACGATGATACAAATACCAAATAACCCGATTACAAAATGGAGGAGGAAAATAGAGAAGAGAAGATCTCTCGTTCTTCCTTGCAAACGTGTTAAAATTGGGACAGAACGAGTTACAATAATCTAGAAAGAGATGAGAAGAAGAAGAATGCTGGGGTGTCAAAACACCGTTGCTCAAAGCAAGATTCGCCCCCACACGATCTGCTTCTAGGAACCAGCAAGTTTGAAGAACTTGTGGAACGCTCGAAGTCACCTCTGTTATGACTCTTCGGATGGACTTGCAATGGCGGCAACAGCTCTCTCTTTCTTTCTCCTTTTCTGACTTATATTTTTCGTCGTTACCACAAAGGAGGCCAGAAGAGAGTATTTATAGAGAGAGGGTGGAAACCCTAGCCGTCTATTCAGTTATGGAAAGATTGAATCAAATACCAAAAAGATAGCAACGAGATTAATTCAAATCCTACAAAGATACGAACGAAATTAATTCAAATCCCACAAAGATAGGATCTGAATTAATCGTATTGATTCAGCCTTACCATAACTGACTTGTAATCTGCACAGTCAGCGGAGCCCTCCATGCGGCAGCAGCAGCCTGGCCGCATGAGCCTCATGGCTGCAAGGACCGCATGGCCGCATGGACCGCATGAGCCGCATGGACCGTAAGGCCGTATGGACCACATGAGCCGCATGGACCGCATGAGCCGCATGAGCCGCAATGAGCAGCATGAGCCGTACGAGCCGCATGAGCCGCATGGACCGCATGAGCCCGCATATGAGCCGCATGCCGCATAAGACCGCATGGCCGCATATGAGCCGCATAAAGACCGCATGACTGATGACGTGCTAAGTGCAAAGTGCGCCAACAAAAACGCCACATTACGCCTCATGAGCCCATGAGCCCGAGCCCGAGTCCGAGTCCGAGTCCGAGTCGCTAAGCCCCTTTGGGGCTTAGCTCCAAATGGAAATTAATCGAAGAGAATGACAAAAGCATTAATGCTTAATCCTTGGAGCCTTATTCTTACCTCCTAGTAAAATCACACACATGGTTTCCTCCTTAGGGTCACCATCCCATGTGCATCTCTCAACAACACACCGAAGTATATATGTTGAGATAACTCATGGTGCATTTTCGATGTGGGACTAAAATTTACAAGGCATGTTGAGAGCAAGCTCTCTCCATGTAAAGAAAGCACCAACAATCCTCCACATATCACAACATATATATGTGTCCAGGGTTGAGCGTTCCCCACAGTAACTGTCCATTTTGCATTAGGATAGATGCCGCTGACGACTTGAATCTTCCCGCATGGGTTAAATAACAATGTGATACAAGAATGGACTACGCCTTGAATTCTGTACCACAATTGTAATTCTTCCCACTCACAAAGTGTAGTAACGTGTGCTTCTGGCTACACATTAAAGGCCCTATGCCAGCCTGGTTTCAGTGTATAATTTTGGGCGTCTACAAGTTTACCCTCAAGAGACGGCCTGATATCTCTTTCCATACACTATAGGTGAGTTCTTTATTAAAGAGATATGGCATGAAGCCTTGCGCTTCCTTGCGGTGCTACGCCGCTATGACATGGCCTGAAGCCGAGGCATTACCCCTACCTGGAAACCTCATCGTAGTGTCATACTACTGTAGCATGAGGTCATAAGCCTCTTTGTAGTGCCAAACTACCCAGCATGAAGCCTAAGGCTTCCTTGCGGTGTTATGCCGCAACGACATGGCTTGCAATGCCGAGGCTTTACCCCTACCTGGGTACCTCATCGTGGTGTCGTACCACTGTAACATGGGGCCATCCTCCCCTTTGTAGTGTTGTCTACAACTCTTTAATTACGTCATACAGCATTAGGCTACCTGCCTATTTGCGGTGCTACGCCGCTATGACTTGGCTTGCAAAGCCGAGGCATTACCCCTACCTGGGAACCTCATGGTGGAATCATTCCACTGTAGCATGGAGTTTCACTCCTTGTAGTGCTGCTCTACCGTGCTTCCTGTAAAGCACACCAGGCATTCACTCTGCCTGAGAACTCATTAAGGCGTTTAAGCCAACCTTCCACATGATCTGTTTTTTTCGCAGAAAAAATACATAATAGACAACAGTGGTTATGGGTCCGTATCCCTTCCATATTCCAGAGAACAAGTACCCACTGTTACCTGATAGTTTCCCAGTCAGTGATCCTCCTTTGAACCAAAAGTTAGATGCCTAGTAGATTTCTCTTTGAACTAATAGCATAAAACTTTATGGTAGGATTACAAAGACACACTATCAGAATGCCTTCAAGCCCATTTTACAAGCTGTGTCATCGACCAACTGGCGCTTGAGGCCCTTTGTGAACGGATCTGCCAGGTTCTCCTGACTCCGAACATCAATCACTGCAATTACACCTCTTTGATAAGATCGTGTACTGCCCTGTGCTTCAACCGCACAGTCCTCTTCTTCCCGTTGAAGAGGTCATTTGATGCTACCGCCGCAGTCGCCTGGTTGTCACAGTATATCGGTATTGCCGATATCTGAGCCCCAACCACTGGAAGATCATACATGAGCTCCCGAAGCTATTCTGCTTCATCTACTGCAGTTTCAAGTGCATAGAATTCAGATTCCATGGAGGAACGAGAGAGTATAGTCTGCTTCTTTGACTTCCACGATATAGCAGCTCCACCCAAGGAAAAGACATATCCACCTGTGGATCTCTCGCTTTCCACCTCTGAACACCAGCTAGCATCACTGAAGCCTTCCACTACTGTCGGATACCCGTTGTAGTACAGTGAATATGTCTGAGTCTTCTTGAGATATCTCATCACCCGCTTCACAGCTTTCCAGTGCTCAACCCCTGGGTTGCTTATGAACCGACTCAGCATTCCCACGGCGAAAGCTATGTCAGGCCTTGTGGCAGTGGTTGTGTACATCAAGTTTCGATAACACTAAAATACTCCAGCTGCCTGACGCTTTCCCTTGAGTTTGGCTTCAGCTTCTGATCACACCTGTATGGCGTATCAATCCCTGGAAGATCCTTATACCCATAGCGTGTGAGCATCTTCTCAATGTAGTGAGATTGTGACAGCACTACTCCAATGTCTGTCCGGATGATCTTTATGCCCAAGATGACATCTGCATCCCCCAAGTCCTTCATACTGAACTTGGTTGAGAGGAACTTCTTTGTCTCTGTGACACAGCCTATATCCGTACCTAGGATTAGCATGTCGTCCACGTACAGACAAACGATGATTCCTCTTCCATCAGCGAACTTTGTGTAAACACATTTGTCCGTCTCGCTGACTTTGTAGCCGTTTGACCTAGTAACTTTGTCGAACTTCTCATGCCACATCTTGGGAGCTTACTTCAAACCATACAAAGATTTCACCAACTTGCAGACTTTGTCTTCAAGACCTTTGACGACAAATCCATCTGGCTGTTGCATGTAAATCTCTTCGGTCAGCTTCCCATTCAGGAATGCTGTTTTAAACATCCATCTGATGTATCACCAACTTATGTATAGCTGCTAGAGCGATTAACATCCTGATGGTGGTCATCCGAGCTACTGGAGCGTACGTGTCAAAGTAGTCTATCCCCTGTTTCTGAGAAAATCCCTTGGCTACCAGCCTGCCTTGAACTTATCAATAGTTCCATCTGCCTTTATCTTCTTCTTGAAGATCCATTTACATCCGATGGGCTTTTCTCCTTCAGGTAGATCTACCAACACCCATGTGTTATTAGAGGTGATAGAGTCAAACTCGTCATTTAATGCCTCCTTCCATAAGATAGCATCTCTGGTCTTCATCGTCTCATCATAGGTAAGCGGATCTGCTTCCACATGATAGGTGACAAAGTCATCTCCGAAGTCTTTCGGTCTCCTCGCTCGCTTAGCTGACGGCTCTGCGAGTTCTGGTACAAGAGTTGTTTCATCAACAACAGCTTCTTCTTGGACTACTGGCCCATATGAGATTTTCGTCTCATTTGCACCTACATCATTTTTCGGAATGTCCGAAAGAACAATGTTTTGTCTTTTGTGAACTTGTCTTCAAAGTATTCAGCATCGCGAGATTCGATGATATGATTTGACTCAATATCAAGAAATCTCTGAGCATCACTCTTCTCGGCATATCCCAAGAAGATCGCCTTCGTAGTCCTTGTCCCTAGCTTCTGAATCTTCAGATCTGGGAGCTTCACATACGCCAGACACCCCCACACTCGAATGACATTCAAGTTTGGTCTGACTTTGAACCAGAGTTCATGAGGAGTTACATCCGAAGTCGCATATGGCACTCTATTTAGAATAAAAATGGCCGTCAATGCAGCTCTTCTCCCCAGTGGCATTTAGGAAGACCCGCTGTTAGCAGCATTGAGTTCATCATTTCTGTCAACGTTCTGTTCTTCCTCTCCGCTACTCCATTGGATTGAGGGGAATATGGAGCAGTAGTCTCGCATATGATTCCATGTTCTTTGCAGAACGATGCGAATTCATGAGATCTGTACTCCCCACCTCGATCACTTCTTAACCTCTTGAGTTGTTGTCCAGTCTGCCATTCAGCTTCGGTCCTGAGCTCTCTGAACTTCTCGAAGGCTTCGTCTTTAGACTTGAGCAAGTAGACGAACGCGTATTTTGAGAAGTCGTCGATGAAGGTTATGAAATACTTCATCCCGGCCTTCGTGGAGAAATGTTTGAAGTCACAGATATCGGAGTGCAGCAACTCCAGAAGATCTGTGCTTTGATTGACACGATGAAAGGGTTTTCTTGTGATCTTCGTCTGAGCACACACTTCACACTTCTCCACCTTACCCCCACATTTGGAGATAAGTCCTGGACTAGACATTTTGTTAATTCTTTTACAATGAACATGTCCTAGTCTATTATGCCACAACTCAAGAGAATAATCAGAAAATGCAACTGCATTAATGTCTTCAAACTGGTTGACAAGCTGAATTTTAAATATTCTTTCGGTTTGATAAGCCTTCCCGAAGTATGTTCCTTTCTTGGACATCACCATGTGACTAGCATTGATGTCCATCCTCAAGCCTGCGTTGCAGAGCAGGCTCCTAGAGATCAGGTTCTTGGCAATCGCCGGAACATGCTTCACACCTTGAAGCGTCAGAGTGTTCCCTGAAGTGAGTTTCAGTTCCACGGTCCCGATCCCCAGAACTTCAGCTTGGGCTTGGTTCACCATGACAACCTTCTCAGATATTGGCTGGTACGTGACGAACCATTCCTTGCCAGAACAGACATGGCAAGTCGCACCAGTGTCTATCCACCAGTCAAAGTCAACCCCCACAGTTGTGACCTGTCCGATCATAGCAACAATGTTAGAAACCAATGAAACCTTATTAGGCTCACCTTTCTCTGATTGTTTAGGCTTAGATCTGCATTCACTCTTGTAGTGGGCTTTCTTGCCACAATTGTAACAAGTCACGTGGGACTTAGTCTTCTGTTGCTTGAATGAAGGACCCTTCACTTTTAGATTAGTGAAGTCCTTCTTCTTGGGATGAGAAGCCGCCTGCTTCCCCTTGGGATCTCTCGTCTGCACAAGATTGGCTTTAGCCAACTGTTTGGACAGAGTTTCCACCTTCTGTTGGGAACGCATCTCGTCCTCAACATGGATCTCTTGAAGTAGATCTCCCAGGCTAATGTCTAGCTTCTTTCTGTGCATCCTTGCATAGAAGATACTCCATCCAGCAGGAAGTTTTGAGACGATCCCTCCGATGACAAACTTGTCGGGAAGGGGTATCTCTTCGTCTTCCAGTTTCTGACGCAGCTTCAGAAATTCCTTCACCTGTGGCAACATGGGCTTTTCGTCCTCAAAGAGCAATTTGTGATATTTTTCAACCACAAACATTTTGCTCCTGTTTTTGTCTTCTTCATATAGTTTTTCCACAGACTCCCATATGTCTCTGGCAAGTTCCTTCTAGGAGTAGGATTCTGCCAGGGAGTCCTCCATAGCATTCATGATGAGTAGCCTACAGATGCTATTTTCCCTTCTCCACTTGGCCTGGAGTTTGGTAGCCGCGTTGATTGCGGCAGTAGATCCAGTGTCTGGAACAGAGGGTTCTTCCTCTAACAGAACATGATCAACGTCTTTCAGTTGAAGAGTTAGGTAAACCTTTCTCTTCCAGACTTGATAGTACTCTCCATCGAACTTTTCCAACTTGCAGAAGTCCGATTGGAGGAGAGAAGCATTAATGTTTTCCATCTACACGGATCTTGCTTTGAGATTGTTAGTCCCGGGGCTTGATCAAAGATGGTAAAACAGATGCAACAAAGTTCTACGATGACACAAATACCAAATAACCCGATTACAAAATGGAGGAGGAAAATAGAGAAGAGAAGATCTCTCGTTCTTCCTTGCAAACGTGTTGCAATTGGGACAGAACGAGTTACAATAATCTAGAAAGAGATGAGAAGAAGAACAATGCTGGGGTGTCAAAACATCGTTGCTCAAAGCAAGATTCGCCCCACACGATCTGCTTCCAGGAACCAGCAAGTTTGAAGAACTTGTGGAACGCTCGAAGTCACCTTTGTTCTGACTCCTCGGATGGACGTGCAATGGCGGCAGCAACTCTCTCTCTCTTTCCTCCTTTTCTGACTTATATTTTTCGTCGTTACCACAAAGGAGGCCAGAAGAGAGTATTTATAGAGAGAGGGTGGAAACCCTAGCCGCCTATTCAGTTATGGAAAGATTGAATCAAATCCCAAAAAGATAGCAACGAGATTAATTCAAATTCCACAAAGATAGGAACGAAATTAATTCAAATCCCACAAAGATAGGATCTGAATTAATGGCATTGATTCAGCCTTACCATAACTGACTTGTAATCTGCACAGTCAGCGGAGCCCTCCATGCGGCAGCAGCAGCAGCAGCCTGGTCGCATGAGCCTCATGGCCGCAAGGACCGCATGGGCCGCATGGACCACATGAGCCGCATGGACCGCATGGGCCGCATGGACCACATGAGTCGCATGGACCACATGAGCCGCATGAGCCGCATGAGCCGCATGGCTGTATGGACCGCATGAGCCGCATGAGCCCGCATATGAGCCGCATGTCGCATATGACCGCATGGCCGCATATGAGCCGCATAAAGACCGCATGACTGCTGACGTGCTAAGTGCAAAGTGCGCCAACAAAACGCCACATTACGTCTCATGAGCCCATGAGCCCGAGTCCGAGTCCGAGTCGCTAAGCCCCTTTGGGGCTTAGCTCCAAATGAAAATTAATCCAAGAGAATGACAAAAGCATTAATGCTTAATCCTTGGAACCTTATTCTTACCTCCTAGTAAAATCACCTACATGGTTCCCTCCTTAGGGTCACCACCCCATGTGCATCTCTCAACAACACACCCAAGTATATATGTTGAGATAACTCATGGTGTATTTCCGATGTGGGACTAAAATTTACAAGACATGTTGAGAGCAAGCTCTCTCCATGTAAAGAAAGCACCAACAATCCCCCACATATCACAACATATATATGTGTCCAGGGTTGAGCGGTCCCCACAGTAACTGTCCATTTTGCATTAGGATAGATGTCGCTGACGACTTGAATCTTCCCGCATGGGTTAAATAACAATGTGATACAAGAATGGACTACGCCTTGAATTCTGCACCACAATTGTAATTCTTCCCACTCACAAAGTGTAGTTACGTGTGCTTCTGGCTGCACATTAAAGGCCATGTGCCAGCCTGGTTTCAGTGTATAATTTTGGGCGTCTACAAGTTTACCCTCAAGAGACGGCCTGATATCTATTTCCATACACTATAGGTGAGTTCTTTATTAAAGAGATATGGCATGAAGCCTTGCGCTTCCTTGCGGTGCTACGCCGCTATGACATGGCCTGAATCCGAGGCATTACCCCTACCTGGGAACCTTATCATAGTGTCATACTACTGTAGCATGAGGTCACAAGCCTCTTTGTAGTGCCAAACTACCCAGCATGAAGCCTAAGGCTTCCTTGCGGTGTTACGCCGCAACGACATGGCTTGCAATGCCGAGGCTTTACCCCTACCTGGGTACCTCATCGTGGTGTCGTGCCACTGTAACATGGGGCCATCCTCCCCTTTGTAGTGCTGTCTACAACTCTTTAATTACGTCATACAGCATTAGGCTACCTACTTATTTGCGGTGCTACGCCGCTATGACTTGGCTTGCAAAGCCGAGGCATTACCCCTACCTGGGAACCTCATGGTGGAGTCATCCCACTGTAGCATGGAGTTTCACTCCTTGTAGTGCTGCTCTATCGTGCTTCCTGTAAAGCACACCAGGCATTCACTCTGCCTGAGAACTCATTAAGGCGTTTAAGCCAACCTTCCACAGGATCTGTTTTTTCCGCAGAAAAAATACATAGTAGACAACAGTGGTTTTGGGTCCGTATCCCTTCCATGTTCCAGAGAACAAGTACCCACTGTTACCTGATAGTTTCCCAGTCAGTGATCCTCCTTTGAACCAAAAGTTAGATGCCTAGTAGATTTCTCTTTGAACTAATAGCATAAAACTTTATGGTAGGATTACAAAGACACACTATCAGAATACCTTCAAGCCCATTTTACAAGCTGTGTCATCGACCAACTGGCGCTTGAGGCCCTTTGTGAATGGATCTGCCAGGTTCTCCTGACTCCGAACATTAATCACTGCAATTACACCTCTTTTGATAAGATCGTGTACTGCCATGTGCTTCAACCGCACAGTTCTCTTCTTCCCGTTGAAGAGGTCATTTGATGCTACCGCCGCAGTCGCCTGGTTGTCACAGTATATCGGTATTGTCGGTATCTGAGCCCCAACCACTGGAAGATCATACATGAGCTCCCGTAGCCATTCTGCTTCATCTACTGCAGTTTCAAGTGCATAGAATTCAGATTCCATGGAGGAACGAGAGAGTATAGTCTGCTTCTTCGACTCCCACGATATAGCAGCTCCACCCAAGGAAAAGACATATCCACCTGTGGATCTCTCGCTTTCCACCTCTGAACACCAGCTAGCATCACTGAAGCCTTCCACTACTGTCGGATACCCATTGTAGTGCAGTGCATATGCCTGAGTCTTCTTGAGATATCTCATCACCCGCTTCACAGCTTTCCAGTGCTCAACCCCTGGGTTGCTTGTGAACCGACTCAGCATTCCCACGGCGAAAGCTATGTCAGGCCTTGTGGCAGTGGTTGCGTACATCAAACTTCCGATAACGCTAGAATACTCCAGCTGCCTGACACTTTCCCTTGAGTTTGGCTTCAGCTTCTGATCATACCTGTATGGCGTATCGATCCCTGGAAGATCCTTATACCCATAGCGTGTGAGCATCTTCTCAATGTAGTGAGATTGTGACAGCGCTACTTCCAGTGTCTGTCCGGATGATCTTTATGCCCAAGATGACATCTGCATCCCCCAAGTCCTTCATACTGAACTTGGTTGAGAGGAACTTCTTTGTCTCTGTGACACAGCCTATATCCGTACCTAGGATTAGCATGTCGTCCACGTACAGACAAACGATGACTCCTCTTCCATCAGCGAACTTTGTGTAAACACATTTGTCCGTCTCGCTGACTCTGTAGTCGTTTGACCTAATAACTTTGTCGAACTTCTCATGCCACATCATGGGAGCTTGCTTCAAACCATACAAGGATTTCAGCAACTTGCAGACTTTGTCTTCAAGACCTTTGACGACAAATCCATCTGGCTGTTGCATGTAAATCTCTTCGGTCAGCTCCCCATTCAAGAATGCTGTTTTAACATCCATCTGATGTATCACCAACTTATGTATAGCTGCTAGAGCGATTAACATCCTGATGGTGGTCATCCGAGCTACTGGAGCGTACGTGTCAAAGTAGTCTATCCCCTGTTTCTGAGAAAATCCCTTGGCTACCAGCCTGGCCTTGAACTTATCAATAGTTCCATCTGCCTTTATCTTCTTCTTGAAGATCCATTTACATCTGATGGGCTTTTCTCCTTCAGGTAGATCTACCAACACCCATGTGTTATTAGAGGTGATAGAGTCAAACTCGTCATTCACTGCCTCCTTCCAGAAGATAGCATCTCTGGTCTTCATCGCCTCATCATAGGTAAGCGGATCTGCTTCCACATGATAGGTGACAAAGTCATCTCCGAAATCTTTCGGTCTCCTCGTTCGCTTAGCTGACGGCTCTGCGAGTTCTGGTACAAGAGTTGTTTCATCAACAACAGCTTCTTCTTGGACTACTTGTAATGCCCGAAATCCGTAATGCATATTTTATACGTATTCGTATTTCTGACCTGGATTTTTTTTATTTTCCTGAATTATTTATTTCAGTTATCCTTGAATTAGTTGTAGCTTAATTATCATTATGTAATTCCTGAGCTCATTTCTAATTATGTCTCTTGGTTAATTTTGGAGATAGCCTGTATTATATTTTGTCTCGGCTTGGCTTGGTTTTATGTGGGAGAGATTTGGTTCGGTTTACCTGGCTTGGTTTAATTGTATCGGCTTGGTTTGGTTTAATTGCATTGGATCCATTTAACCCTATTCTATTCCCTCACTGCCACCGTACCTACCTACCACCACCACCATAAATTCCATCATCTTTCTCTCTCCCCCCCTCATTTTTTTCCACAGCAGCCGAGAGAGAGAGAGAGAGAGCCCCTCCCCCACTTCTTCTTCCCTCTTCCACAGCCGAGAACCCTAACCCATTAGGCAAGTGCTTTTGGCCACCACATGAGAACCCCTTTTATTTGTCCATTAGATAGATTAGTTCACCATGAACAACATTAGAACTTGGAGTTTCTGGATTTGAAGCATGGATCTCCTTAGATCTAAACTTTCATGAATCTCAGTTTTCCTCGAATTTATTTCATAAACTTTGATTTTTGGCGTCTTTGAGGTTTCCATGTTGAGGAGAATCAAGTTTTACACAACTTTGGTTTTTGCAAAACCTGATTTCGTTTTCAATTGAAAGAGTTATGGATTTTTGCAAGTTTTTGGGGTGGGTGTTCTTCCTCTCGGACAGAGGTAGGAGAAGAACACAGCCTTTCCCTCCTGTTGGCCACGCGGCTCCCGCGTACGGCCTTGGCGTAGAGCTCCTGCGTAGTGTTGCTTGCGTAGAGCCCTTGCTTAGGGTCTTCTGCGTATTGCACCCTGCGTATTGCACTCTGCGTAGCCTCCCCTGCGTAGTGCCCCTCTACGCAGCCAGCACGTGGCCTCCTCTCCCTTGTCCCCATCATGAGCCTTTGAGCCCCTACACGCACGCCCACGCGCGTGGGGCCCGCTGTTTTGGTTTTCGCGCAACATAGCCCCTGCGTATGCTGGCCTGCGTACTGTGCATTGCGTATGGCTTGCGTACTGTGCATTGCGTATGGCTTGCTTACTGCTCCCTTGCGTATAGCCCCTGCGTATGCTGGCTTGCGTACTGCTCCCTTGCGTATGGCCTGCGTATAGCCCCTGCGAATGCTGGCCTGCGTACTGTGCATTGCGTATGGCTTGCGTACTGCTCCCTTGCGTATGGCCTGCGTATAGCCCCTGCGTATGCTGGCTTGCGTACTGCTCCCTTGCGTATGGCCTGCGTATAGCCCCTGCGTATGCTGGCCTGCGTACTGTGCATTGCGTATGGCTTGCGTACTGCTCCCTTGCGTATGGCCTGCGTATAGCCCCTGCGTATGCTGGCCTGCGTACAGGACCTCTGGTGCCCGTTTGACCTTCAAAAGCCCTCTCGTTTTATTATGTATTGGAGCTTCTGATATTTTGTAACTCACAACACTACCTGGCCCGACTTGATACACTTTGGACACAACTTGGAGTTGATTTCCGTATTAATGGTCTTGGCTTATTTCTGGCTGGTTCCTTATGAATTGCAGATTTTAGCTTATCTTTTATAACTATCACCTGTAACCTGTAGTTCATCTTGCAATCTAGTAATCCTTAATATTAGTAACTTGTAACTTGTAACCTGTTAATCTTCAACCTGTACTTCTAACTGGATATTTGTAGCTTACACTTGTATTTTCACACTGTATCTGCATACGAACCAACCAGACCTGGGCATGAAGTTCCCTTGACTTGACTTGATCATGGCCCGTAGCGGCGCACTCCTGACTTGCAACATGATCTGACCAGATAACCTGACATGACTTGCTGACCTGATAGCATGATAACTTGAGCTGCTGAGGCAGGCTCCTTGACTAGTATAACTTGTCTTGACACCGTGGGTGTTCTTCGGTTGCTTGTTTTAAACCACCAGTCTTGTCTTGCATCATGTCTAGGACATGAATTCCTGATTTCCCACGGTCAGGGATTCATAATGGAAATGGACTAAGATTAATAACTAGCTTAATTCACTAGTCATGACGAGATGTTCCTCAGCTACAGGCGATCCCGTTACCTCGGCAACAATCGTTTGGACTTGTAGCCTGCCGACGAGTAGGGCGCATTTCCAGCACACTGTCAAGTGGGGCATCCTCAAGCTATTTGTAATGATAACAAGAACATGCTCTCTCTCTCTCTATTGTCACTATTCGCCTGGGTAACCTGGATAGCTGCAGGGCTTGTGGCGGAGATACATCTCACTGCATTGTTAGTAATTAGGCTTGGGATAACCCTAGTTAGTTAATGTAGCAAGCCGTAGGCTATGATTGGCCGTGTATTATTGGATGGTGTCCAGCCTTGTCTGGTCTGGTCTAGGACCAGCCCTGATGGGTCCAGCTCTTGATCGTTCCAGTCTCTAGAACTTGAAGGCTTGACTTACACTGGATGTGATTGCAAGATTTCTTCTCTGTCACTGTAGTGTAACTCTCTTGTATGACTGTCCTCTAAGCAATAACTGGTCAGTGACTATGTACTGTTCAGGTGAAGGGTTACAGTGGTAACCTGGCTACCTGGTACGGTACATTTGTCCTTACCGTGTTTATTGTGTAGATGGCACTTATCTATGTTATAGCTTCCTGTATATGATTGTTATCTTCAAGCAATAGACTGGTTAGTGACTATGTACTGTTCAGGTTTCCTGGTACGGTACATTTGTCCTTCCTTGTTTATTGCCCGGATAGCATTTATTTCTTATTTTTCATGCATCTTATCTGCCATGTTCTCCGGTATTATTATTATTTTCTAATCAAGTTACTTGTTTCCTTTTTCTGTGATCGGGATACGTGCATTGGTACCGCACAAATCTCGATATGCTTTTACTTATTTTGCTGCTTTTGTTTGCTAATGATTTGCTGGTTTAGTCCTTAAGTGGAGCCTCCTTTGTGGCACTTGCTCTTTCTGGGGTCTGACCCAGCTGGTTTTGTATGGCCAGATACCGGAGCAGCAGCAAGGGATCTACCTGTCTTCCAGCCAGATGGTGACCGCCAGGCGTGACCAAGGCTTCGAGTGGGTTTCTTTTGTTCGCCCACTTTATTGTAAATTCATATTATTTTGAGGCGTTTAGCCGACGAGCACGTGTTAGCTCGATTGCAACTTGTATTTATTATCTGCCTACGGGCTGTAACGTGATTGACATGCCCCGGGGGTTGATCATGTATGACTTAACTCTGAGCTAGTCTTTACATTTTGTTACGACTAGTTTTCATGATCATCTTATATGTAATGTTTGGGACGCCTTACAATTGTATATTTGGTGATCTGTTATCTTGTAACTTATTTTACTTGTTGAGATTGAGACAATAGGCCACTTGGACCGTAAGAGACTGTTGGTTTGTAGAATACCCTCGCATGTTAGACAGCCGTGATCGTATAGCGGGATGGTTGCCGTCCCAGTATACGTAGCTGGCTGTTCACGTTCTCGTTCGTCCGTATTCCGGGAGCGGGGCGTGACAGTTTTAGTGGGGACGGTCGACGGATATGCGGCCGAGTTTTCGAGACTTAGTCGGTTTGCTCCCACTTTGGTGGCGACCGAGTTCGACAGAGCACAGAGGTTCCAGCAGGGACTTCACTTGGAGATCATATTGGCCGTGGAGCAGTTCGAACATCAGACCTATGATGCTGTTTTGCGAGCAGCAAGGAGGTACGAGTACACTTCCCAGAGGATAGCAGACAGAACCGGAGGACGAAGGCGGTCCCACAGTCAGATGAACCGATCTTCAGCTCCAGCCCCAGCAGCCAGGGCCTTGACCATTGAAACTCCGAGGCGAGCAGCTTCAGTTACGTCGGATCAGTACTCAACCCCGACGTACCCTCAGTAGGAACAGAAGCAAGACCATTCTTCCTCAGTGGGCTGTTCTTATTGTGGTAAGCCTGGGCATGTAGTAGCAGAGTGTCGCAAGGCTCTGGGATTGTGTTTGTTGTGTGGAGCACCAGACCATAGAGTGGGGTCCTGTCCATTCAGAGTTGATCCAGTATCCGCAGTATCTAGTCCTTCAGTTTTGGGACCCGTACCAGTGCCAGCACCAGTTCCCCAGCAACAGCCGTTCCCGTTCCCAGGACCCTTACCGACCCAAGCCCAAGCTTTCCAGCAACAGAATCCGCAGCAGTTTGCCCTGGCCCGAGCTCAGGTTCAGCATCGTCGGAGAGGTAGTCGTGCTCTGTTTATCTTGCTTTCTCACCGTCGTTACCAAGGGCACATGACCTATTTCATGTAACCTAATTACGACGGCTTGTTCTGGACCCGAGTTGTATCCTGATCATTCGAAAGGGTTATTTGGTTATTGGTACCAACCTTTAATCTTTTCGAATGAGGGAAGGCCCGTGTTCATATTTGATCAGGGAGAGATTCCTCAAGCGCAAGGCTACCAGTTAGTCCGTGTTGCTTGAGTTCTATCACTCTTTGGAGGAGTCAAACGTGGGAGTGTAAGGATGGCATCCGAACACGTATCCCAATCGGTTTTGGCTCGTAAGGTGTGATTTTCTCATGCCTTGCACGTCGAATCCTTGCTTGTATGTATGATTGTATGATTGCTTGACAGCGTAGATAGCTTGTGCTAGTGTAGCTCGTCCCGACATCTCTGGCATCTTGATTAAATTCCGAGGACGGAATTCTTTTAAGGTGGGTAGAGATGTAATGCCCGAAATCCGTAATGCATATTTTATACGTATTCGTATTTCTGACCTGGATTTTTTTTATTTTCCTGAATTATTTATTTCAGTTATCCTTGAATTAGTTGTAGCTTAATTATCATTATGTAATTCCTGAGCTCATTTCTAATTATGTCTCTTGGTTAATTTTGGAGATAGCCTGTATTATATTTTGTCTCGGCTTGGCTTGGTTTTATGTGGGAGAGATTTGGTTCGGTTTACCTGGCTTGGTTTAATTGTATCGGCTTGGTTTGGTTTAATTGCATTGGATCCATTTAACCCTATTCTATTCCCTCACTGCCACCGTACCTACCTACCACCACCACCATAAATTCCATCATCTTTCTCTCTCCCCCCCTCATTTTTTTCCACAGCAGCCGAGAGAGAGAGAGAGAGCCCCTCCCCCTCTTCTTCTTCCCTCTTCCACAGCCGAGAACCCTAACCCATTAGGCAAGTGCTTTTTGGCCACCACATGAGAACCCCTTTTATTTGTCCATTAGATAGATTAGTTCACCATGAACAACATTAGAACTTGGAGTTTCTGGATTTGAAGCATGGATCTCCTTAGATCTAAACTTTCATGAATCTCAGTTTTCCTCGAATTTATTTCATAAACTTTGATTTTTGGCGTCTTTGAGGTTTCCATGTTGAGGAGAATCAAGTTTTACACAACTTTGGTTTTTGCAAAACCTGATTTCGTTTTCAATTGAAAGAGTTATGGATTTTTGCAAGTTTTTGGGGTGGGTGTTCTTCCTCTCGGACAGAGGTAGGAGAAGAACACAGCCTTTCCCTCCTGTTGGCCACGCGGCTCCCGCGTACGGCCTTGGCGTAGAGCTCCTGCGTAGTGTTGCTTGCGTAGAGCCCTTGCTTAGGGTCTTCTGCGTATTGCACCCTGCGTATTGCACTCTGCGTAGCCTCCCCTGCGTAGTGCCCCTCTACGCAGCCAGCACGTGGCCTCCTCTCCCTTGTCCCCATCATGAGCCTTTGAGCCCCTACACGCACGCCCACGCGCGTGGGGCCCGCTGTTTTGGTTTTCGCGCAACATAGCCCCTGCGTATGCTGGCCTGCGTACTGTGCATTGCGTATGGCTTGCGTACTGTGCATTGCGTATGGCTTGCGTACTGCTCCCTTGCGTATAGCCCCTGCGTATGCTGGCTTGCGTACTGCTCCCTTGCGTATGGCCTGCGTATAGCCCCTGCGAATGCTGGCCTGCGTACTGTGCATTGCGTATGGCTTGCGTACTGCTCCCTTGCGTATGGCCTGCGTATAGCCCCTGCGTATGCTGGCTTGCGTACTGCTCCCTTGCGTATGGCCTGCGTATAGCCCCTGCGTATGCTGGCCTGCGTACTGTGCATTGCGTATGGCTTGCGTACTGCTCCCTTGCGTATGGCCTGCGTATAGCCCCTGCGTATGCTGGCCTGCGTACAGGACCTCTGGTGCCCGTTTGACCTTCAAAAGCCCTCTCGTTTTATTATGTATTGGAGCTTCTGATATTTTGTAACTCACAACACTACCTGGCCCGACTTGATACACTTTGGACACAACTTGGAGTTGATTTCCGTATTAATGGTCTTGGCTTATTTCTGGCTGGTTCCTTATGAATTGCAGATTTTAGCTTATCTTTTATAACTATCACCTGTAACCTGTAGTTCATCTTGCAATCTAGTAATCCTTAATATTAGTAACTTGTAACTTGTAACCTGTTAATCTTCAACCTGTACTTCTAACTGGATATTTGTAGCTTACACTTGTATTTTCACACTGTATCTGCATACGAACCAACCAGACCTGGGCATGAAGTTCCCTTGACTTGACTTGATCATGGCCCGTAGCGGCGCACTCCTGACTTGCAACATGATCTGACCAGATAACCTGACATGACTTGCTGACCTGATAGCATGATAACTTGAGCTGCTGAGGCAGGCTCCTTGACTAGTATAACTTGTCTTGACACCGTGGGTGTTCTTCGGTTGCTTGTTTTAAACCACCAGTCTTGTCTTGCATCATGTCTAGGACATGAATTCCTGATTTCCCACGGTCAGGGATTCATAATGGAAATGGACTAAGATTAATAACTAGCTTAATTCACTAGTCATGACGAGATGTTCCTCAGCTACAGGCGATCCCGTTACCTCGGCAACAATCGTTTGGACTTGTAGCCTGCCGACGAGTAGGGCGCATTTCCAGCACACTGTCAAGTGGGGCATCCTCAAGCTATTTGTAATGATAACAAGAACATGCTCTCTCTCTCTCTATTGTCACTATTCGCCTGGGTAACCTGGATAGCTGCAGGGCTTGTGGCGGAGATACATCTCACTGCATTGTTAGTAATTAGGCTTGGGATAACCCTAGTTAGTTAATGTAGCAAGCCGTAGGCTATGATTGGCCGTGTATTATTGGATGGTGTCCAGCCTTGTCTGGTCTGGTCTAGGACCAGCCCTGATGGGTCCAGCTCTTGATCGTTCCAGTCTCTAGAACTTGAAGGCTTGACTTACACTGGATGTGATTGCAAGATTTCTTCTCTGTCACTGTAGTGTAACTCTCTTGTATGACTGTCCTCTAAGCAATAACTGGTCAGTGACTATGTACTGTTCAGGTGAAGGGTTACAGTGGTAACCTGGCTACCTGGTACGGTACATTTGTCCTTACCGTGTTTATTGTGTAGATGGCACTTATCTATGTTATAGCTTCCTGTATATGATTGTTATCTTCAAGCAATAGACTGGTTAGTGACTATGTACTGTTCAGGTTTCCTGGTACGGTACATTTGTCCTTCCTTGTTTATTGCCCGGATAGCATTTATTTCTTATTTTTCATGCATCTTATCTGCCATGTTCTCCGGTATTATTATTATTTTCTAATCAAGTTACTTGTTTCCTTTTTCTGTGATCGGGATACGTGCATTGGTACCGCACAAATCTCGATATGCTTTTACTTATTTCGCTGCTTTTGTTTGCTAATGATTTGCTGGTTTAGTCCTTAAGTGGAGCCTCCTTTGTGGCACTTGCTCTTTCTGGGGTCTGACCCAGCTGGTTTTGTATGGCCAGATACCGGAGCAGCAGCAAGGGATCTACCTGTCTTCCAGCCAGATGGTGACCGCCAGGCGTGACCAAGGCTTCGAGTGGGTTTCTTTTGTTCGCCCACTTTATTATAAATTCATATTATTTTGAGGCGTTTAGCCGACGAGCACGTGTTAGCTCGATTGCAACTTGTATTTATTATCTGCCTACGGGCTGTAACGTGATTGACATGCCCCGGGGGTTGATCATGTATGACTTAACTCTGAGCTAGTCTTTACATTTTGTTACGACTAGTTTTCATGATCATCTTATATGTAATGTTTGGGACGCCTTACAATTGTATATTTGGTGATCTGTTATCTTGTAACTTATTTTACTTGTTGAGATTGAGACAATAGGCCACTTGGACCGTAAGAGACTGTTGGTTTGTAGAATACCCTCGCATGCTAGACAGCCGTGATCGTATAGCGGGATGGTTGCCGTCCCAGTATACGTAGCTGGCTGTTCACGTTCTCGTTCGTCCGTATTCCGGGAGCGGGGCGTGACACTACTAGCCCATATGAGATTTCAGTCTCATTTGTACCTACATCATTTTCCGGAATGTCCGAAAGAACAATGTTTTTGTCTTGTGCGAACTTGTCTTCAAAGTATTCAGCATCGCGAGATTCGATGATATGATTTGACTCAATATCAAGAAATCTCCGAGCATCACTCTTCTCGGCATATCCCAAGAAGATCGCCTTCGTAGTCCTTGTCCCTAGCTTCTGAATCTTCAGATCTGGGAGCTTCACATATGCCAGACACCCCCACACTCGAATGACATTCAAGTTTGGTCTGACTTTGAACCAGAGTTCATGAGGAGTTACGTCCGAAGTCGCATATGGCACTCTATTTAGAATAAAAGTGGCCGTCAATGCAGCTTCTCCCCAGTAGCATTTAGGAAGACCCACGGTTAGCAGCATTGAGTTCATCATTTCTGTCAACGTTCTGTTCTTCCTCTCCGCTACTCCGTTGGATTGAGGGGAATATGGAGTAGTAGTCTCGCATATGATTCCATGTTCTTTGCAGAACGATGCGAATTCATGAGATCTGTACTCCCCACCTCGATCACTTCTTAACCTCTTGAGTTGTTGTCCAGTCTGCCGTTCAGCTTCGGCCCTGAACTCTCTGAACTTCTCGAAGGCTTCGTCTTTAGACTTGAGCAAGTAGACGAACGCGTATTTTGAGAAGTCGTCGATGAAGGTTATGAAATACTTCATCCCGGCCTTCGTGGAGAAATGTTTGAAGTCACAGATATCGGAGTGCACCAACTCCAGAAGATCTGTGCTTCGATTGACCCGATGAAAGGGTTTCCTTGTGATCTTCGTCTGAGCACACACTTCACACTTCTCCACCGTACCCCCACATTTGGAGATAAGTCCTAGACTAGACATTTTGTTAATTCTTTTACAATGAACATGTCCTAGTCTATTATGCCACAACTCAAGAGAATAATCAGAAAATGCAACTGCATTAATGTCTTCAAACTGGTTGACAAGCTGAATTTTAAACATTCCTTCTGTTTGATAAGCCTTCCCGAAGTATGTTCCTTTCTTGGACATCACCATCTGACTAGCATTGATGTCCATCCTCAAGCCTGCGTTGCAGAACAGGCTCCCAGAGATCAGGTTCTTGGCAATCGCCGGAACATGCTTCACACCTTGAAGCGTCAGAGTGTTCCCTGAAGTGAGTTTCAGTTCCACGGTCCCGATCCCAAGAACTTCAGCTTGGGCTTGGTTCGCCATGACAACCTTCTCAGATATTGGCTGGTACGTGACGAACCATTCCTTGCCAGAACAGACATGACAAGTCGCACCAGTATCTATCCACCAGTCAGAGTCAGCCCCCACAGTTGTGACCTGTCCGATCATAGCAACAATGTTAGAAACCAATGAAACCTTATTAGGCTCACCTTTATCTGATTGTTTAGGTTTAGATCTGCATTCACTCTTGTAATGGGCTTTCTTGCCACAATTGTAACAAGTCACGTGGGACTTAGTCTTCTGTTGCTTGAATGAAGGACCCTTCACTTTTAGATTAGTGAAGTCCTTCTTCTTGGGATGAGAAGCCGCCTGCTTCCCCTTGGGATCTCTCGTCTGCACAAGATTGGCTTTAGCCAACTGTTTGGACAGAGTGTCCACCTTCTGTTGGGAACGCATCTCGTCCTCAACATGGACCTCTTGAAGTAGATCTCCCAGGCTAATGTCTAGCTTCTTTCTGTGCATCCTTGCATAGAAGGTACTCAATCTAGCAGGAAGTTTTGAGACGATCCCTCCGACGACAAACTTGTCGGGAAGGGGCATCTCTTCGTCTTCCAGTTTCTGACGCAGCTTCAGAAATTCCTTCACCTGTGGCAACATGGGCTTTTCGTCCTCAAAGAGCAATTTGTGATATTTTTCAACCACAAACATTTTGCTCCTGTTTTTGTCTTCTTCATATAGTTTTTCCACAGACTCCCATATGTCTCTAACATGTTCCTTCTTGGAGTAGGATTCTGCCAGGGAGTCCTCCATAGCATTCAGGATGAGTAGCCTGCAGATGTTATTTTCCCTTCTCCACTTGGCCTGGAGTTTGGTAGCCGCGTTGATTGCGGTAGTAGATCCAGTGTCTGGAACAGAGGGTTCTTCCTCTAACAGAACATGATCAACATCTTTCAGTTGAAGAGTTAGGTAAACCTTTCTCTTCCAGACTTGATTGTGCTCTCCATCGAACTTTTCCAACTTGCAGAAATCCGATTGGAGGAGAGAAGCATTAATGTTTTCCATCTACACAGATCTTGCTTTGAGATTGTTAGTCCCGGGGCTTGATCAAAAATGGTAAAACAGATGCAACAAAGATCTACGATGATACAAATACCAAATAATCCAATTACAAAATGGAGGAGGAAAATAGAGAAGAGAAGATCTCTCGTTCTTCCTTGCAAACGTGTTGCAATTGGGACAGAACGAGTTACAATAATCTAGAAAGAGATGAGAAGAAGAACAATGCTGGGGTGTCAAAACACCGTTGCTCAAAGCAAGATTCGCCCCACACGACCTGCTTCCAGGAACCAGCAAGTTTGAAGAACTTGTGGAACGCTCGAAGTCACCTCTGTTCTGACTCCTCGGATGGACTTGCAATGGCGGCAGCAGCTCTCTCTCTCTCCTTTTCTGACTTATATTTTTCGTCGTTACCACAAAGGAGGCCAGAAGAGAGTATGTATAGAGAGAGGGTGGAAACCCTAGCCGCCTATTCAGTTATGGAAATATTGAATCAAATCCCAAAAATATAGCAACGAGATTAATTCAAATCCCATAAAGATAGGAACGAAATTAATTCAAATCCCACAAAAATAGGATTTGAATTAATCGCATTGATTCAGCCTTACCATAACTGACTTGTAATATGCACAGTCAGCGGAGCCCTCCATGCGGCAGCAGCAGCTGCAGCCTGGCCGCATGAGCCGCATGAGCCTCATGGCCACAAGGACCGCATGGGCCGCAAGGACCGCATGGCGGCATATGAGCCACATAAAGACCGCATGACGTGCTAAGTGCAAAGTGCGTCAACAAAGTGCGCCAACAAAACGCCACATTACGCCTCATGAGCCCGAACCCGAGTCCGAGTCGCTAAGCCCAAAGGGGCTTAGCTCCAAATGAAAATTAATCCAAGAGAATGACAAAAACATTAATAAGCGCTTAATCCTTGGAGTCTTATTCTCACCTCCTTGTAAAATCACCCACATGGTTCCCTCCTTAGGGTCACCACCCCATGTGCATCTCTCAACAACACACCCAAGTATATATGTTGAGATAACTCATGGTGCATTTCCGATGTGGGACTAAAATTTACAAGGCATGTTGAGAGCAAGCTCTCTCCATGTAAAGAAAGCACCAACAGTTTTTTACATCGAAAATAGCATGGCAACAACTGAATTCTTACAGCTTGTTAATGTTGGGACCCTCTTCTATATTTCAAACAAACTAGGGAGTTTTAGCAGCATTCACAAGAAACTGGCATCATTTGCATAGAATGTCAAGCGCATTAGCTGACTGAAAGCGAAAATACAAGTATAGATTAAATGTTAGAAAGACATACTGAAGATAGAATACGTAGAGAAAGAGAAAAGATGCAGAACAACATTTGACCCTAATTGCCTGGTGAAAATAAAATCCAAACGCATAGCATCCCAATCATGAAACATACAAAGAACTCCACTAAAAGTGACTGATGGAAGTCCAATCTAATGCAACTGAGGAGACATGCTTGAGGTTTTGTATCCAACTTCCTTCTCATACAGACTCAACATGTGTTCAACAATCTAAGAAGCGCATCGGCCTTCCTTGCATTGCTGCCAACAACGAAGGAACACTCCATGGGTTCATCAGCAGCTTCCTGCCCATCTTCGTCCCATCCATCTTGCACAATCCTAGCAGCTCTGATGTCAGAATTCTCCTCCCCCTTCGGTGAACCTAACCTTCAAGTATTGGCACCATCACCTGACTCTCTCAATTTCCTTTCGTACACAATCCGTAATCCCCACCTTCTCATCCATTAACAAGTAAACATAAACCAGCCCGAAACAACCCAACCCCAAACTACGAATTAATCCTTCTCAGCACTGTAGACCACGACGTTTATGGCAGATATGTTAATGCTTTTTCATCCATAACATAACTTACTCCTTCAAATATGTATGAATAATTGTAAAAGAATGTTCTACTTGAAAAATTGCAAGGGGTGAACAGAAAAATGACTGCCATAAAAGCAGATTTAAAAAAATTACAATGTTGTTTATTCTTCCTCGGAAATGTTCAATTATAAGCTTCTATGCCTCCAAGGACTTGGTCGTCAACCATAAAAACACGCTCCCAGTTTTCCGAAAACTGATTAGAACAGCTTATTCTTTGAACAAAGCATTATTCATGTCGGTGGGTACGAAAAAAGAAGTGATGCGTTGGTACCTCCAAAACCAAAAGAATTGGAGAGTGCAGCTCTAATCGGCATCTTCTTTGAGATATTCAGAGGCATGAATTTGTCATGAAAAACTGGGTCGGGCTTATCAAGATTGAGTGTTAATGGTGCAACCCCCTGGAAGCAATACAATGAAAAATAATGTGAATCATCAATTCTGATGCCCGTGAAGCATTCAGAAGCCTTCTGCCTCATGGAATATCCGTCATGTACATCAAAACTATAATAAAACATCTACTTGCTGTGAAACTAAATTCATGAAATTGAAACTTTCAGTATGCAATCAACAGATCACATAATTAGCACTAATGATGACTAGACAAACAAATGCTTCTATGCCGAAAAAATTACAATAGTATTTATCTTTGCTTAGTTTATTTAAAGTGTGCAGTAGTGAAGGGTAATCAGTTTCAATGTCCACAGTTTATTTGATAATATACGACCAAAAACATTGTGTTGGATCCTAGATGGATCCAATGAAACTGATTCAAACAGTAAATATACAGCACAAAGAAACTGTAGAAATCTGGGAGAATGGGAGATACTCCATTCAATGGCTTTAGCACACATATATAGAGCAGAACCTTCCTCATACAAGTCTATCTAATGTGGGACTAAAACTACTAAATAGACACAGTAAAGTACAATAACAGAATAAACAATAAATAAAATCACAACTGAAAGTTGGACTCCCTTCTACACTTTCATCGCTTCCCCTAAAGTTGGACACCTCAAACATGTTCAACTTGGAAGCAAAGAGTTGTCTTTCCTCTTTCTTACTTGCCTAGCCATCTTTAACATCACAACTGAAAAATCAACAATAAATACAATAGAAAAGGTTGGGGTAGGAGGTCGGAGAAGGTCGAGTTTGTAGCACTAGATGTGGGAAGAGGGTTGTCGTTTGCTGCGGTTGATAGTGGTGCAACGAGATTGTGCTGAGGTCGTGAAGGCGGCTAAGGTGGGTAGAAGAGAGCAGCCTGCAAGCTGGAGGATGGAGATGATGATGGAGGATGTAGATGGGGCCTCTAGAAGCTGTTTCCATTGCAATAAGACAACAAAGATGTAGGTCTTTAATGCTTCAGCCAAAACAGTAATTTTTGAGTTGTGATTCTTTCTATTGTTGGACATGTTGAGATTTGAAAATTGCTCAACTTGATAGTTGACCTTCATTAGGCTTTAGGCCAAATTTATAAAGGATACAAAAAGTGCCAACGCAAAAAATACACAGCTAGATAATAGCTAGCCTAATATGACATCGCAGTCACCATTAGAGCTATCTCGACACATTTTTTCTACCATAATTATTAAAGGCGGCAAGACGCGCTGCAACGAAGAGCGAGACAAAAGTGCAATCTCACCAAGACGCCGGCATCGATGGAGTACGTTGCACCTCTGGCGATTGGGGGTGAGCTCTGTGCCGACTTCCCAGCCGACGAAGTGGCGAAGGTGACGGCATTCTGGGAGAACACGTTAGTGCTATACGTGTTGGGGAGCAAGCCCTTCTACGGGCAGATCAGAGGATATGCGGACAGAGTCTGGCGGCCGAAGGGGAGCATGGAGTTCTTCTCCAAGGAG
This sequence comes from Iris pallida, assembly GCA_029216955.1. Lineage (NCBI taxonomy): Eukaryota > Viridiplantae > Streptophyta > Magnoliopsida > Asparagales > Iridaceae > Iris > Iris pallida. The sequence continues at coordinate 57,195 of JANAVB010044324.1, forward strand.
AACGGCTTCTACTTCGTTAAATTTGGGTTGGCGGAAGATGTGACTCGGATACTCCAGGGAGGGCCATGGACATTTGACGGCCGCCTCATCATTCTGAAGCAATGGACCCCGGACTTGAGGTGCGAGAAGGAGGTACTTAATGCTGTGCCAGTGTGGGTTCGTTTCCCTGAGTTCCCGGTTCGCTTCTGGAGTGTCCCACTTCTTATGAGACTTGCCAGCCTCATTGGCAAACCGATTAAGGCGGATGATGCCACCGCTTTCAGGTCTAGACTGATGTATGCACGGGTTTTTGTGGAGATTGACGCCAGGTTGGACCTACCTGAGCAGTTGAAGTACAGGACACCTTCTGGCCAGTTCGCTTTGCAGAAGGTGGAGTATGAGTGGGTCCCCCCCAGATGTCCGGCATGTGCCTGCTTCGGGCATCTCCCGAGTGCGTGTAGACGTGGGGGAGCTTCTGAGGTGGTGCCGGAGGAGGCTGTGCAGGTGGCAGGTGGTGCAGATGACTCCCCCGTTGTGGACCAGGTGGGCGTGATGGAGGATGATATGGAGGCAGACTCTCCCCCCGTCTCGGGGGAAGGTGAGGGGTCCCCGACGGAGGATCTTGCTGGAGCGTTGGTTGAGTATGTGGGGACGAGGACCATGACCACCAGGAGTATGGGGCAGGAGGTCAGGCAACAGGGAGATAAAGAAGCGCTTGCTCTTCAGGTGTACAGTCGGAAGCGCCAGGCTACGGAGGCACATGGTGAGGACAGCGGACAGGGTGGGACAGAGAGAGTGTGGCAGGTCAACCCTAAATGGGTGGCAGTACTCGCACAGCCTCCCCCACAGGGGGATCCACACGGGGCCACGGCCCCCCTCCTTCTACAGGGGGATAGAGATGAGGATACCAGAGATATGGAGGTTGCACTCTCCCCGGGTGCCCCTTCAGAGGATGTTCAGGGGACCCCACCCGTGGTTTAGATGTCGGCCCTTGCCTGGAATGTCCGGGGGGGGTGTTCTCTGGGGAGATGGAGGGAGATTAGTGAGGTGCTGAGGAAGGAACAGTGTGAAATCTCGATATTACTTGAGACTAAGATCAGGGGGGCGAAAACTCTGTCCCGTAGAACCCCTACGGACTGGGTCCAGCTTCACAACCTTGGTCTCTGTGATATGGCGAGGATCTGGGTTAGATGGAATGGAGCTAGTTGGGAGGGTGAGGAGGTTTTCATGTCTGACCAGCTGGTGGCTATCTCTTTCACCAACAAGGGGGGGTTCCGCTTCTTACTGGGTGCCGTCTACGGGCACAATGACAGGAGGCGTCGTGAGACCTTGTGGCAGGACATCATCAGGCTGAGTTCATTAGCGAGGCATCGGCATCTCCCTCTTCTTATTATGGGAGACTTCAATGCTACGCTATACCGGGGAGAGAAGCTGGGGGGGAGGCCGGTGCCGGACCAAATACTCTCAGATTTTCAGTCTTGCCTTCTCCAGTCTGGGCTCAGGGACCTGGAGAGGATAGGACACATATGGACTTGGCACAACAAGGCGGAGGTGAGCAGGGTGGCATGCCAGCTGGATCGGACTTTGGGGAACAGTGATTGGTTCCGCCTATTCTCCTCTTCTGTAGCTGAGGGGCTCCCTGCGGGGACCAGTGACCACTCGCCGATCCTGGTGCGCTTCGTGGAGAGTCCCAGATGGAGAGCCCGTCCATTCCGGTATGACAACAGTTGGTTCCTATCGGCTGGCTATGAGAAGACTGTGGCGGGAGGACTTGGCCAGGAGGCGGTCGGCACTGCCCAGTTTTGTATGGTTCATAGGCTGAAAAACGCCAAATGCGCCATCCGAGACTGGGTGAGGGCTCTTCCCCGGACCTCCCTACAGGAGAAGGAGGCGGAGTTGAGAGACCTGCAGGCAGAGCTTCAGGGCGACATGTTGAGTGGGGAGATGGCGGCTAGAGAGAAGAGTTGGCTGCAGAGGTCAACACCTTGAGGCTTCAGCAGGAGATTAGTGCGGCCCAACGGGCCAAATGCTCTTGGCTCAAGGATGGGGACCGTTGCACCAAATTCTTCTATGATGTCATCCGGGCGCGTCAGCACCGGAGCCGTATCCAGAGACTGATTGGCAGGGACGGGCGCCTTGTGACCGACCAGGTTGCTATCCAGGAGGAGGCTGTCCAGTTCTACTCTGAGCTCTATCATCAGACGGACTATCCCTCGGTTTTCCCGCAGCTGATTACGAAGACGTTGATTACGGAGTACGGCAATAGTCTCCTTATGGCCCCTATCCGGATGGCGGAGGTGGAGACGATTGTGATGCAGGCTGATGCTTCCAAGGCTCCTGGGCCGGATGGGTTCTCCAGTGGTTTCTACAAACGCCATTGGAATACCCTCAAGGCCCCGGTCCTTGCGGCTGTTCAGGAGTTCTTTGATACGGGCAAGCTCCTGAAGGAGCTAAACCACACCTTCCTGACACTTGTGCCCAAGAAGGAGGGGGCGACATCTCTTGCTGACTTTCGACCGATTGCTTGCTGTAATTATTTGTATAAAATAATTACTCATCTTATGTGCAGGAGGATGGAGGATGCTATGCAGGGTCTGGTGTCTCGGAATCAGGCGGCCTTCATTAAGGGGCGGTCTATTGCGGAGCATAGCCCTGCTGGCTCATGAGCTGATCCGGGAGTTCCACAAGCCTGGAGGGATGAAGGCATGTGTGAAGCTCGACCTGAGGAAAGCATACGACACTGTCAACAGGGACTTCCTCTGTCATTTGATGGCTGCGATGGGCTTCTCCGCGACTTGGGTGGATAGAGTCAGAGAGTGCATTACCTCTCCTACTTTCTCGGTCCTCATCCAGGGTATCCCTTACGGGTTCTTTGGTAGCAGCAGGGGGCTTCGGCAGGGGGACCCGCTTTCCCCCTACCTATTCACCCTTGTGATGGAGTATTTCACATGTTTGATGGACATCGCGGTACATCGGGAGAGGATTGTACCGATATACAGCAGGGTCTCCCCGGTGGTCTCTCATCTCATTTATGCAGATGATCTTTTGGTCCTGTTGAGGCCTTCCATGCGTGGGATGAGGGAGCTTGCGGCAGTGATGGAGGAGTTCGGACAGCTATCGGGCCTTCGGTTAAACAGGGACAAAAGCAAAGTCTACTTCAGCAGCTCTTGCACTTTGAAGGAGGAGCGGGCCTTGGAGCTTGGGGTGGAAAAGGGGGATCTCCCGGTGAAATATCTGGGGGTGCCCCTTTCCGTCAACTACGCGAAGGATCGTGATTGTCAGAGTCTGGTGGATTTTGCTCAGAGGAGGGTTGAGGGCTGGCAGGTGGCTGGCCTATCGTTTGGAGGGCGTATTGAGCTGGTTCGCTCAGTTATCTCTGCTATTGCGCTGTTCTGGCTCCAATCGATTATGGTCCCTTTGGCTACTATCCGAAAGATTGAGGGCATATGTGCCAAGTTCATCTGGCATGGGGGGATTCATGCCATCTCTTGGGAGCAGCTCTGTCGGCCCAGGAAAGAGGGAGGTGTGGGTCTGCGATCACTTGTTTCTGTCAGGGAGGCGGCGGGGATCAAGCTGGCATGGAGGTTCCTTCAGGGTGATTCTCTATGGTCGGCCTGGATGACTAGTCGATATCTCCGGGGCAGAAACTTCTGGGTATGTGAAATTGACAACAACTTCTCTGTGTCTTTCAAGCATATCCTGAGGAACCGTCCTGTCCTTCGGACGGCTTTGCGGAGGAGGATGAGGGAGGGAGGGGAGACGGACCTATGGCTCGATCCGTGGATCTCAGGTCAGTCTCTCCTGGAGATACTGGGCCCCCAGCGGGACGGCGTGGCATACAGGGGTCTGACGTGTAGGCACATCATCCGTGGTGGGGTCTGGAGGCCAGAGGAGTACCGTTTCACTGCTCCGTTAGGGGAGGAGATCAGACAGGTGCAGATCACTCCTACGGCACTGTCTGATGTCTGGATTTGGGCCCCTCCTGGCCGCTCGGTGGGTGCAGGGGAGTTCCGATTTAGCAGCTGCTACGACCTTGTCCGCACTCACTTCGATGATATTGAGGAGTTCGACTTTGTCTGGGGGAAGGGGCTAGCCAGGAAAATGCAACTGTCTGCATACAAACTGGTGATGGGCCGGCTGCTTACTCGGGACAGATTGCTGCGGTTCGGGGTTTCTGTCCCTGACCCTAAGTGTGTTTTGTGTGCGACAGAGACTGAATCCATTGGGCATCTGTTCTTTCAGTGCCATGTGACGTGGAGCATCTGGGCAGAGCAGAGCCGGAGACACTTGGAAGGGGTTGGAAGGGAGCGTGACTTCAGAGAAATCCTTAAGTGGATTGGGGATTGCAGGGGCAAGGAGCAGAGCTGGGCTAGGTGTGCTAGATTGAGACTTGCTGCTTCAGTTTGGCATGTCTGGCGGAAGAGGAACCGGCGCATTTATGAGGGACTATCCACCCCACTGGTGGGCATACTTCATAACATTGAGTCGGATGTACTAGTAATGTCCCCCTGAGCCGGGATTGTATCTCTATGTTGTAACCTTATTGAGATGATGGAATAAAATTTACCCTTTTTCCAAAAAAAAAAAATATATATATATATACATGTATATATTTTTTTTTTGGAATAAGGGTGAATTTATTCCTCGCATATAGCGGAAAAGGTATTAAAGTACAACATCACAACTTTCCATGCCCCAATAATACTATTATGGGGCCATTACAGATACATCGAATTCTATATTATGTAGAATTCCAATAGGGGGGGTAGTCAAGCCCTCAAAGATACGTCTGTTCCGCTCCTTCCAGATGTGCCAAACAGACGCAGCAAGACGAACTCTGGCTCTTCTAGCCCACCCCGGATCCCGTCCTCTGTGATCTCGGATCCAGCTGAGAATGCTCCGAATGTCCCGGTCCATCCCCACTCCTCCTCTCAGCTGTACACACTGCTCAGTCCAAATGTGACAGGTCACCGGGCAACCAAAGAAGAGATGCCCCATAGATTCATCTCCATCATTACATAGTACACATTTGGCATCCGGGATCTGCATCCCAAACCGGAGGAGTCTGTCTCTCGTCATCAATCTACCCCGGAGAAGGCGATAAGCACATAGTTGCATTTTCCGTGCAACGCCCTTGTCCCAAATGAAGTCCACCTCCTCAGCCTGGTCGTGGTGGGTCCGAACCAAATCGTAGCAGCTACGAAAGCAGAATAGACCTGACCCGCCCCCCGTACCTGGACCGGCCCAGCTCCATATATCCTCCGCCTGGCTAGTGTCGATAGGAATAATGCGAATCTCCTCGGCTAGCTGAGCAGTATATGTATATCCCTCTGGCCTCCAAACTCCATCTCTGATGATCCGACTACATGTGAGCCCCCTGCCCGCTTCTCTGTCCAGCTGCCCTCCCATAATCTCGAGCAATGATCTGGAACCCAACCAGGGGTCCAGCCAGAGGTCGGTAGTCGTCCCATCCTTCATGTGCCTGCAGATAGCGGTCTGAAGCACCGGTCTACACCTAAGGATGGCCTTGAACGTGACCGAGAAATTATTGTCTATCCTGCAAGCCCAGAAGTTGGTCCTCCTCAGGTATCTGTTCGCCATCCATCTAGCCCAGAGCGACCCCCCTTGATGAATCTCCAGGCCATCTTCACACAAGCTGCCTTCCTGACCGTGTGAAGAGGCCTCAGACCCACTCCTTCCTCCCGTGGCCGACATAACTGGTCCCAGGATATCGCATGCATCCCTCCCCTCCAAATAAAGTCAGCACAGATGGCCTCCACTTTACGAATAGTAGCCGTGGGGATCTAGATAGACTGGAACCAGAACATCGTGATGCCTGCAATCACTGACCGCACCAACTCTATCCGGCCGCCGAAAGATAGACCCGCAGCTTGCCAGCCTTCCACCCTCCTCTGAGCAAAGTCCACCAAACTGAGACAATCCTGCTCTCTGGCATAGTTGACCGTCAGCGGAACCCCCAGGTATTTCACTGGGAGCTCGCCTCTATCCACCCCTAAAGCGAAGGCTCTCTCCTCCTGCTGTGTGCACCGGGAGCTAAAGTAGACTCTGCTCTTCTCCCTGTTTAACTGGAGCCCAGAAAGCCGCCCGAACTCCTCCATAATGTCAGAGAGCGCTCTCATTCCCCGCATGGACGGCTGGAGAAGCACCAATAAGTCGTCAGCATAGATTAAGTGGGATACAACCGGACGCACCAACCGAAAAAGGGGGACTATCCTCTTGCTATGCACTGCCGTATCCATCATGCAGGTAAAGTACTCCATCACCAAGGTAAATAGATACGGGGAGAGGGGGTCACCCTGCCTCAACCCCCTATTGCTACTGAAGTAGCCATGCGGCGTGCCCTGGATGAGGACTGAGAAAGTAGGGGAGCAAATGCACTCCCTCGCCCTCGCAACCCACCTCTCATCAAATCCCATGGCAAGCATCAGGTGACACAGGAAGTCCCTGTTGACCGTATCATAGGCTTTCCGAAGATCAAGCTTCACACAAGCCTTCATCCCCCCAGGTTTGCTGAACTCCCTCACCATCTCATGCGCCAGCAGGCTGTGCTCCGTAATCGACCGGCCCTTGATGAACGCTGCTTGGTTCTGGGACACCAATCCCTGCATAATTCCCTCCATACGCCTGCACATAAGATGAGTGATAATCTTGTAAAGAAAATTACAGCAAGCAATGGGCCGAAAATTCGCAAGTGAGGTTGCTCCCTCCTTAGGAACCAGCGTCAAGAATGTGTGGTTCATCTCCTTCAGAAGTCTGTCCTCCACAAAGAACTCCTGAACCGCCGCCAGAACATGGGTCTTAAGCACACCCCAGTGTCGCTTAAAGAACCCTGAAGAGAAGCCATCAGGCCCAGGAGCTTTGTTTGGGTTGGCCTTCATAACAATATCCTCCACCTCCTCCATCCTCACAGGTGCCAGAAGCAGACTATTCCCATGTCGGGACACCAGTCTCTTCGTGACAAGAGGAGGGAACGTGCTAGAGTAGCCAGTCTGCTGATAGAGGGCCGTGTAGAATCTGATTGCCTCCTCCTGGATCTCCGTCGGGTCCCCAACAAGACGCCCTTCAGCATTCAGAAGTCTGGAGATGCTGTTCCGGTGCTGGCGGATGCGGATCACATCGTAGAAAAACTTGGTGCAGCGGTCACCATCTTTAAGCCAGGTACACTTAGCCCTCTGTGCCGCACTAATCTCCTCCTGCTGGCGCATGATGCTGACCTCCCCAATTAGGAGCTTCTCCTTGGCCGCCAGCTCCCCGTTAAGAATATCAGCTTGAAGGGCCACCTGAATGTCCCGAAGCTCGGCTTCCTTATCTGCCAGAGAAGTCCGCGGAATCGTCTTCACCCACCCCCTGATAGCCCGCTTGAGCTGCTTAAATTTGTGAACCATGCGGAACTGAGCCGTGCCCTCCCGGAAGTGCTGCATCTCTTCCTTAACCACCTCCTCATATCCGGCCGACAGATACCAGCTGTTGTTATACCGAAATGGCCTCGCCCTCACAGTAGGTCTCTCACCGAAGCCAACCCGGATAGGAGAATGATCGCTAGTACCCGCCGCCAGACCTTCCGCCACCGAGTTCGGAAAGCACCTGAACCACTCACTATTGCCCAAGGCCCGATCCAACTGACAAGCAATCCGGTTATGAGTAGCCTTGTTGTGCCAGATCCAGATATGTCCAGCTCGCTCCAGCCCCCGCATCCCGGACAGAAGCAGACACCTCTGGAAGTCATATAAGATCGAATCCGGAACAGGACGACCTCCCACCTTCTCTTGGCGAAGCAGCATAGCATTGAAGTCCCCCATGATGAGCAGAAGGAGAGACAGATTGTCCGCCATGAGACCCAGATGCACAATGTCCTCCCACAAAGCCTCCCGAAGTCTCCGGTCATTGTGCCCATAGACAGCCCCCAGGATGAATCGGAACCCACCTTTGTTCACAAAAGTAACACCGATGAGTTGTTCTGATTTGTGGATCTGCACCCCTTCCCAACTTCCTTTGTTCCACCTAACCCAGATCCTTGCCATACCACAAAGATCTAAGTTGTGAATGTGATCCCAGTTTGTCGGAGTCCTACGTGAGAGCATAGCGGTCCCTCTAATCTTCGTCTCCAGTAGGATGGCAATGTCACAAGCCTCTCGTCTCAGTACCCCTCCAATCTCCCTCCAACGTCCTATGGAACACCCTCCCTAATGTTCCATGCTAGGACCGACATCTAATAAAGAGAAGATGGGTCCCCCTGGCACTCGTCTGGATCAACACTCGAGGGAAGTGTCTCATCCGCCTGATCAATGATAGCATCTACCATAGAAGAAGGAGCAAGGTGGGCCTGTATCCTGCTGAGTGTAAGGGCCCAGTCAGGATTGTCTTCAGTCTGGTCATCCATATCTCTCGCCTGCGAAATATCCTCCCGTGTGGCCGGGGCATGCCTCTTCCTGCTGCTGTACACCATGATCTCCGGGAAGGCCTACGTCACAATCTGACTACTACCAGCCGCGGACATACCCCTGGTCACGATGGTCCTCTGTGGTATGAACGGGACCAGTGCACCCTGCGTGCTCTCCTCTCTCTGCGGTGATCCTGCCTCCAGCCTCCTGTCAACCTCCATCCCTGTGACCTCCTCCCGATGTCTGACTGGCTCCGTCTCCCCCGGCAGTTGACTAGAGGTCGTCTCCTTCCTAGGTACCTCCGTCTGAGTCGTCTGTGGCCTGGCCGTCTCCTTCCCCTTGTATTTGCACGCACTGGTAGGATGCCCAAAGCACTCACAGTGAGAACACATAGGGGGAACCCAGTCATACTCTACTGCCTGTGTCAGAACCTCCCCAGACGGTACCTGATACTCGAGCGTACTCGGTAGCACAGAGCCCGCCTTGATCTCCACGAAAACCCTGGTATACATCAGTCTGGTACGAAAAGTAGTGGCCTCGTCTGCTTTGATCGGCTTCCCCACAAGACTGGCAAGTCGCATGAGAAGCGGGACACTCCAATACTTTACTGGGAACTCAGGGAAACGGACCCAAATGGGGATAGCGTTCAGCACCTCCTTCTCACACCTCAACTCCGGCGTCCACTCCTTCAGTATGATGAGTCTCCCGTCAAATGACCAAGGCCCCCCCTGAAGAATCCTGGACACATCCTCCGCTAATCCAAACTTGACATAATAGAACCCGTTCTCCCTAGAGAAGAATTCCATGCTCCCTTTGGGTCTCCAGACCCTCTCCGCATATCCTCGAATTTGGCCATAGAACGGCTTGTTTCCTAACACATATAACACCAGAGTGTTCTTCCAGAATTCGGAAACAACCGCTATTTCTTCAGCGGAGAAATACGCCCGAAGTCCCCCTCCAACCGACATCGGTGGAACAAACTCCATCGACATCGGACTTTTCTCAGTCACAGGCGTGCAGACCTCCTTCCATGACCGAGGCCTCTGCTCCACAGGGAGCGTCCTGGTCGGGGGGTTAACAGGACCCTGGCATGTCTTGCCAGTATCGGTAGCAATACCCTTAGCCTTCTCGGCCGCCGTCGCCTTAGGCCTCCAACCCGGAACTGATCGCACCGTGCCTCCCCCCCGGCGCCGGGGATCCATAGTGCCAATCAGGGGTCGATTCCCATGATTTCCTGTCCCCGCCCTTCCCGCACCTTGGGACTGTGCTCCTCTCCGTCCTCCAGTCCGTCGTCTCGTCACGGTCTGCCAGCCGGCATCCCCAGAGTTGTCCCCTCCGGACCCGAACTCGAAAACGGAAGTCTTTCCTCCGGTAGTGCCACACCACCCTCCGCCCGACCCCTCCCCGCATGTAGGGTTCCCGTCGCTTGCCACCCGACCCCCCCCCCCCCCCGCGAGGGGCTGTTCCGCCGCTGCCGCCAGGCCTGGGGTCGCCGGACCGGCCTTGCTGCCGCCCGATCCCCCCCCCCCGCCTGGGGGGGACCCGTCGGTGCTGCCAGACCCCCCCCCCCCCCCCGCCTGGGGGGTTATATATATATATATATATATATCTATATATATATATATATATCTATATATATATATTATTCTTAAACAAATGAACACTAAAATATTGATGATTTATCATTCCTTCTTTACTCGATAATATAACTAATTTATTTTTTAATGTTTGTTCACGTGATCACTAGGAAATAGCATAGTAACAAACTAATAACGGTACAAGAATCAAAATTAGAAGTAAAATGGAATTAATTACTTGTGTAAACAAAAAGTAGAATATGTATGAGGCGCGTCTTAAATGGGCTTGAGCCCCGGTGAGAGGCATTGTGAGGCATTGGATATTACAAAGGGAGCCTCACTCCAACTACATTGAGGCGTTAAGGGGTGAGCCTCATGAGCTCCGCTCCTAAGGCACGTCTTAAGCGCGCTTTTCACAACTATGTTTTCTAATAGAGAGATTCCGACTTTTCTTTTCCTTTTTTTTTGTCGTGATGAAAGCGCAAAAGGGAGTCGAGGTGCTTTGGAAATACTTTTGAGTAGTTCATTTTCGTTTTGGTACATGGAGTTAGAGGTGTTTGGTGTAAAAGGGATGGCTGGAGTGGGGTTGACATGAGGAATAAGCGGTAGAAGAAAACAGATTGAGGAAGGAGGATAATAATAATAATAATAATAATAATAAATAAATAATAATAATAATAATAATAATAATAATAATAATAATAATTGAGCTTGGCTAATGAAGTGAATACGTTTGAGGATACCATTAGGGTTTGATGATAGGAAAGGGTGAGAATTGTTAGGGATTTCTGGAACTTAGCTAGAGTTTTCGGAGGATGGTAGCTTTGAAGATTGTAGAGGGAAGTTTAGGGGTCATAGTTGTGGGAAATGGATGACTAGGATTTATTTTGGTGGAGGATGGAGAGGTAAGGGTCAAGATCATCTCTACTCTCATACCATGTAGAGAGCTACATTGGAATAAACAAGATGTCTTTCATCGAGTGGCTTGAGTATATATATATATATATATATATATATATATATATATATATATATATTGAGTTTGATGTAAATGCTATGTCACCCTAGTATTACAAAAGGGTGAGAGGTCCATGAGATGTACTGTAAGCTGTATGAGTTGAGTTGATTTTGGAATAAAATTTACCATTTTTCCAAATATATATATATATATATATATATATATATATATATATAGAGAGAGAGAGAGAGAGGAGAACCTTTCTTGAAAAAAAAAAAAAAAAATATATATATATATATATATATATATATATAGAGAGAGAGAGAGAGGAGGAGAACCTTCCTTGTACATGTATATCCAATGTGGGACTAAAATAACTACAGAAACCCTCAAACCCCAATAGTCACTAAATCTAACAGAAACAATATAAGTGTCACTTTTCAGTATCTCAGACTAAAGCTAACAACATGTAATTGTTAATTAACAAGATCTTAAACCACAATAATTGAAAACATACCTGGTGGATAGCTAGAACAGTAAAGATTGCTTCTACAGACCCAGCTGCCCCAAGGAGATGACCAGTAGCCCCCTAAAGACCATGATGGATCAAGTAATGAAAATTCAAAAAAAATTAAGGCAATCATAACTCCAAGGATTCCTACTGAGTCGTTTTTTAATCACCTTTGTGGAGGACAGGGCTAAAGCACCAGATGTCGCATGATCCAAGAATACAGATTTAATGGCATTGACTTCTATGGCATCACCTGTTTGACGATGGCATGTTTTCAGTATTTTACTTACTATATAATTGCACTCTCCAACCATCAAAGTGGTTTTATGTCTAAGTTTGTGAATGACTTCAGAGAATACCTAATGGTGTTGAAGTAGCATGAGCGTTGATGTAATCTATTTGATTGGCATGAAGCCCTGACTTTACATGAAGGAAAAAAATAGTATACAAACATCATTAATGTCTGAGAAAAGGCGATTTGCATATTGTCATTATTTGACTAAGAGACACAACACAAGGAACAAATACATTAACATATTTTGTTGAAGACAAACAACAAATGAACTTATAATGCTGAAGCAATAACAATTTTCACATCCCCCTCTCTCCATCTATGGATCCCTTCTCAAAACCACTTCAGGTGACAAAGGTAAGCTCGGACTGCCCCCAAAAGATTGTCATCCACAGGGAAAGAACGGCTCATCCTAAACTAAACCATAATCATTTCTATCCAGGCCCTAAAATATTTGACCCAACAAACAAAAGTACAAAATTACCCTGACAATTTATTTTAAGGTCATATGGTACAACTATATCAAAACCCACCTTGTTCGGACTAAGTTAGGCAAACTAGTTAAAGTCGAGTAGTAGTCCCCAAAAATAGAAGTCCAATACTGGCATAGAATCAAATTCAGCTCTACCCAACCTGAAATTGTCCATATTTGAATATTAGGATCATATGGCACTATATCAACCAAGCCTCGTCCAAACTAAGATTAGAAAACTTGTTAAAATCTGAGTCCAAAGTTCCAAAGCCAAAATCTAATCTAAGACAAAATTGTTGTCCAATATTGACATGGAATGTTGGGGGGGGGGGGGGGGGGGGGGGGGGGGGGGAAGGAGAAGGGGGTTTTGTTACTAAATTTCTTTTATTACTACTTTTGTAATCATGAATTTACGCAGCGGAATACTACTGATAATCACATGCAGTAAAAATATTGCAAAAATAACAACAAAAACAAGATCATATGCAAACACTAAGATTTGAACATGGTTTGTTACTATTTTTTTTATTACTACTTTTGTGATGAATTTATGCAGCGGAATACTACTGAAAATCACATGCAGTAAAAATAATAATAAAAACAAGATCCTATGCCAACACTAAGATTTCAGTTGATTCGGCCCTTACCTACATCCAACCCTCCTTATGAAGGAGAGTTAAACCACTAGAATAATGGACTCGATATAATCCCGTATCGTCGGCTCCCAAGCTCGATACAACTAGACCCTAGGCCTAACACAAGTACCCTAATCTGTCTCGACCTAAACCCTAGACAATTCCCCCAAAATCATTTAGCTTACACTCTAACAAAATAAAAGAATTCCAGGAATACAATAAAGTGTAAAGGGAAATGTAAATTTGATAGCCCCTTAGCTCTCGAAATTTGATGAAGATAATCGCATGTGGAGAATCGTCGTTGATGTCACGGGCATTCAAACTATGTCTACGAATATCCATACAAAGTGTCTACGAATATCCACTGATCCACTCACATGCCTGCAAACCAAAGCATGTTGCAAGAGTTATAGTAGTACATTTCAAATCAAGCCCACAAAAAATAATGATCACAACCTATTCCAAAATAGCTTGAAATTTTCATTTTTGGTTGCTTTCAAAATATTTGCGAACGTGTTTTACCAATGTTTTCCTTAGGACTTTTATAAAATTATTCATAAAACTTGTGCAATATGCTCATCATTAACTCAAACAGTATTTTATTAATTCTAGTTCGAAAAATATTATTACATTATAAAACATGATTGCACATTCTCCAAATTAAACTCATCAAGTACACAAAAAGTCTCAAGTTTGTTAGCCATCAAATTGAGTAAGACTACCTCAACAATGGTTTGTGGCTATTTAGCGACTACATGAAATGAGACAAATTCTCAAATACCTTATGCTTTCGGTTTTTTAAATTGAATATGTGATTATTATATGTTATATCTCAAAAAGTATATATCTACATGGAGTGTCAAAGCTACGATTCCGAAAACTCAAAAGTCAACCTTACTATCATTATTTATATCGATTAGAGCTCATCAAGCACTACTTCACCTCCTGATAAGACTGTGAGGCATTGTGAGATAAAAGTTAAAAACCAGAGCACCTTGAATCTTCTTTATGAAGTAGTGTTAAATCAATTCAATTTTTCATCTCGGTTAGCTTTGCATAATGTGTATTGCATAATTTCTTTTAGGGTGGCTTGAAATAGGGGTTAGCATTATTCGGTTTTAGACCGAGAACCGAACCGAATAAGAGATTCGGTTCAGTTTGAAAAAAAAAAATCGGTTTGATTTCATTTTGAAAATACTAAAATTCCTTATTCAGTTTTAGGTTTCGGTTTCGGTCCAAAATCGAAAATGAATAAGACTTACGTACTTATGTAAATACCCTCAATTTTATGTTATTTTATGATTAAATGTATATATTTTTGTGTATATTTTGAACAACAATTCTAGTATGTTTTTAAAATCCAACTTTGGTAATTTAACAATTAGTTCAACTTTGGGCCTAACTTTGAAATACAATGAACGTATGTATAAAAATTGTATTTTTAATATAATTTAACAAGAAGTCCAACTTTGGGTCCGACCTATTATACAATAAAAATAGTCCAACCGAACAAACTGAATCGAGTATCAGTTCGGTTCGGTTATGGCTAATTTCGGTTCGATTTTGGATTTTTAGCATGGTTTAAAGTATCGGCCGATACCGATAGGTTTGGCATGTCCGATCCGATACGACCGATACCCGATACTTATCGATACCAACATTGAGGGTCTCTTTTCCGGTCAATTCGGCAAAGAAAATTAAATGAAAAGACAAATCATTAAGGGTTTAAAGCATAATAAGATTGTAAAAACATGTAAAGAAGAAAATCAATCTATTATATGTAAACCACTCGCTAAGGGTGATTACAATGTTATTTAATTTCAAAAATACTACGAAATAACACTGAAAATACTTAAATTATGCCTAAATGTATAAAATATATGTTTTTAAATGTAAATAATTTATTAATAATTATTTTTTCCGATACCAAAAAATCCAATACTCCGATCCGAAACCACCGATACTACCGATATCGCCAATACCAATACTCGTAGGAATAGTCCGATACCAATTCCGATACCGATATTGTGAACCTTGATTTTTAGAAGTACGGTTTATTCAATTTTGACTATTTCGGTTCGGTTGAAACCGAATAAACCGAACGCTCAACCCTAGCTTGAAAAGAGTTATCATCAAGGTTCTAAACGGAAGTAGGGGGTGTGTGGGGAGAGAGTCCGCCCACCGCCTAGGCGGTCGATTATTTTGAACATATTTTACTATCTTACCGTTGTTTTTTGCATAATATGCATTTTTAAGGTGTTCCATGCATAACTAAGTTGTAGAATGAAGATTTATAAAGTTTTAGTTTTGTAAAAGTGAATCATAGGTCCATAATACTTACGAAACCTTTTTGGCCAAAATATCTGTTAGGTGCTGCACCGCCTTGGCGTCCGCCTACGCCGTCTCACCTCCGCCTATGCCGCCACCCTCCGTTGGCCGCCTATTCCACCGCCTACCGAAAAGCATTGCGGAGAGAGACTGCCTACCGCCTAGGGGGATAGGCGGCCGCCATTTAAAACATTGGTTATCATGACTTATTGCCTATTTAGTTGTCACTATTTAGTGCACAAGGGAACTATACGGTCCACCTAGTGTGTTTAAATGCATGACAAAAGTTGCTTTTTAGAATCTATATACATATTTCGTATACCTGCTTATTATTGATTGGAATCAGATGCGAGTTTATAAGTTTGATATAGTGAACTAGTATGATCTAACTTTTTCATTATCATTATTGGTTGATTGACTAAATCATATGGTTTGGAAAAAAGTTTGTTTTGGACTTCATTTATATCTTTTGATAACAAGGGGGAGAAAGAATTGAGAAATTTTGAATATTTTGAATGAAAATTATAATTGATTTCAGGGAGAGACACACAACTTGCGCTATGTATTTTCTCTCTGTAATGCTACATGCACATATTCTGAAATATAGGGGGAGTCTTACATTCTTTACATGCTTATCATCCATTAGTATTTATAGACAATGGTTTGTTATTATCAAAATGGGAGATTGTTGAGACGGTCTCACTCGATCTGATGGCTAACAACAATTAAGACATCTTGCGTAGTTGTTGAGTTTAATATCAAACATGTGCAATTATGTTTGATACAGTGTTACAATATTTTTCGAACAAGAATTAATGGAAATTTGATTTAGTTAATGATGCACATATTGCAACCATTTATAAAAGTCCTAAAGAAAACTTTGCTTAAGACACAGTTTGCAAAATCTAATTTGAAAGCAACCAAAAAAGTAGTTTTCAAGCTATTTTGGAGTATATTATCACCATGCAACAGGCGACGTGGCGTGGGGATTTGTGTGGGGGATTTAGGGTTAGGGTTTCATGCTGCTTGGGACCCATGTTCGACTGATGGAGGAGGGCGTCGTGGGCCAACGGACGGCGGTGAGCAAGGTGCATTTGACGACGGTGGTGGTTGGGCTACGATGGTGAGGAGGAGAGAGAAGGCTGCAGGACAACCTCCCCGGGATAGACATGTGATGGCTGACGGTTGTGGTATTCACCAGAGAGAGGGGCGTGGTAGTGTGATTACGAAGGGAGGTGGAGGCCTAGAGAAAGAGAAGGGGATGGCTACCAATATGACTTCCAACGGTGAAGGATCAAGCCACGTCCAAAAGCATGGTGTGGGGAGAGTGCAGTTTCTTAATAAAGGGAAGGATCCATGGGGCGAGTCATCTAGGAGACGTTTTCCAGGTTAGTAAGGAGACGATACTACAGTTACCTAATAATGGGAGTGAACCAACAAACGCTGGTATTGGAAGCAAATCATGGACAAATATAGTCGTCGGGGATAGCCAAAACCAATGCTGCAATGAGATACGTGGAACCAAAAAGAGTGGGGAAAGACAACGAGTATCTTTTACAGAAGATAAAATTGGTAAGACTACGGATTACTGGAGGAATACACTGATCCTTTACGTATTAAGGGACAAATCCATCTATGGACAGATGCGTGCATATGCATATAGGGTGTGGCGGCCTAGAGGAAGCATGGAGGCGTTTGCGAGGGAGGATGGCTTCTACTTTGTGAAGTTTGGCTTATAAGAAGATATAGAGCGTGTCCTACAGGAAAGTCCATAGACGTTTGATGGCCGTCTAATCATTCTGAAGAGAGTCCTGTTGTGAGAGAGAAGTTCTGCATGCAGTTCCCATATGGATCCGCTTTCCAAGTTTCCCAATCCAATATTGGAGTATCCCAATATTGATGAAGTTATAACCAGCTTTAATAGGGAAGCCTATCAAGTTGATGAAGCGACTGCGACCGGGCTAGGTTGATGTATGCTAGAGTATTCGTAGAGATTGAAGCTGGCAAACCCCTCCCTCGAATGTGGAGTATAATTACCTTCAGGAGACGTGTTTACGCATACGATGGAGTACGAATAGGTCCCCTCTACTTGTGGTAAGTGTTGTTGCTTTGGCGATAGTGCTAGTCAATGCAAATTATAGAGGGGATGGGTGGTGGATCGGATGATATACACACGGACTTATCGCCAGGGAGGATGCATGTGGTATCAGAGGAACAGAGTAGAGGGGACCCGACATCAAGATGGGAGTACATTATTCGTCTCTTTGCATAGACGATTGTACCACAAGTCGGGGGCCACAGTGGTTATAGGGAGACTAAACAAATTCAACCATGTAGGGAGGATGGCCAACTAGTAGTATTCCAAGCGCAGAGCATGGTGACGAGGGGGTAGCAGCAGTGAATACAAGAGGACCTAAGGAAGCTAGAGGGGCCAGGTCAAAAGAGGGGGTGCATATAAGCAGGAAGAGACATGCGGGGCCAACCTTTGCAGAATTTTGTCATTCAATAATGTGTATGTGTCGCATGAGAAGGAGGTATGCAGAGATAACCCAAACTGGCTTGTCATGCTTCGAGGGGAGGGTAATACCAGTGAAGGAAATAGGAAGGAAATAGAGGGGGAGCAACTAGAACCAGTTAATCACCTAGTTACTGTTTCTGGAGATGTTCATGGAGACATGATATTAATTAATGACAAAATTCTTCAAAGATTAGCCCCGCATGTCTTTGATCGCTTGGAACGTACATGGTGCGTGTTCAATAGGTCGATGGAAGGAGATATATGAGACTTAAGGTAAGTGCTCTATTAATGCATCACTGGAGACTAAGATTAAATCATACAGAATATTGACTAAAGGAACTCCCAAACACTGGGATCGGGTTAGCAATCTAAACCTCTGTGATACGGCCAAGATTTGGGTTTGATGGGATTGTAGCAGCTGAGTGGACAGGTGATTCACAAGTCTGAACAACTGTTAACTATTGAATTCACCAATAAAGGTGGGTTCAAATTCCTGTTTGGTGCAGTATATGGACACAATGAAAGAAGGCGGCGAGAAGGTTTATGGCAAGAGATCATTTATGTTAGTGCGATGGCTGACGTTAGGCACAAGCTTCCCCTCCTGCTTATAGGAGACTTCAATGCGTTGATGCATAGTCATGAGAAAATTGGAGGACGGCGGGTGCCAAATGCCATACTTCAAGACTCCAACAATGTATGGTGCACTCGGGGCTTAAGGGGCTAGAAAGAAGTGGTCATATCTGGATGTGGAATAACAAAGCGCTTCACAAGAAGGTTGCTTGTCAGTTGGATAGGATTATTGGTAAGTTAGATAGGATTATTTGTAATGGTGTCGGGTTTTGACAAATTTTCGCTCTCAGTCGCAGAAGGTTAGCGGCAGGAACAAGTGACTATTCACCTATACAGGTTCAATTAACTAAGCACGAGAGAGTTAAATTGAGGCCATTCCGATTTAATAATAAATAGCCTTTATTAGAAGGATACAGAGATGCGGTGAATAAGGGGCTGCAGGAGGAGATACATGGCAATGCTCAGTTCAAAATTGTTCAGAATTGAAGCGGGTAAAGGCGGTTATCAAAAGGTGGTATGTAACCTCCATATTCAAAAACCTAATTAAAACCCTAATCAAAACCAAAAACCCCCCTTCTCATCCAAAACCAAAACCTTTCTCAATTGTGGCCGAAACCCCTCCCCCTCTCTCTCAAAACTGACCCCCCCCCCCCCCCCCCCCCTCCTATATTAATCTCTCTTCACAAAAAACTAAAACCCTAGTTTCTTCCATCTCACAACTCCAAATCCTTTTTTTTTTCCATCTCACAACTCCAAATCCTAAATCTTTCTTTCTCCACTCTTTCTCTTCCAAATTCAAATCCAAACCTTGGAGAAATGCTGATAGGAGCCAAAGAATTGAGGAGAAGATTGGACTCTCTCTTGGTGTCAAACTCGCTGGATCTCCGTTGGAAATTCAACCTTCAAAAAGGTAAGTTTTTATTTTCTTAAAACCCTAGATAAATTCTAACCGAGAACATGTAGGGATCGCCAAAATAAGAATTTCTATTCCTTAAGAAATAGTTAGATTAGGGAGGATCAATTATAATGGTTTAAATTCGATGAATAAGGATTATTGGGAAGCATATGTTCGCGCCCACCACGTATTTGTGTTGTGTTCCCAAAGGGTTTTTAAATCAAATTTTGGTATGTGGTTTGGTCCTTGTATCCTAAATAGGATGCGTAATGTTTGTGTCAAAACAATTTAGGATACGCATGGTTTAATGAGATATTAATGGACGGGTGTTCATAGGTGTAAAATTTAGCATTTCATAAGCAGTTCAGCTTTTCATAAGCAATCAGCAACAGCAATAAGCTGCAGCAGCAATGCAATCAGCAGCAGCATAAGCAGGTTCAGCATAGCTACAA
>JANAVB010044325.1:0-39645 GCA_029216955.1 Iris pallida
ACCTGTACGCGGGAATGCTACGTGGTGATTGCTGATGGAGGCGCATGGACGATGCGCCCTGATCGAGGGGTTGACTTCTTCATGTTGCTGTTGTGAGCCGGCACGTAGCAAAGGAGAAGATCTTTCTGTTGCTGAGATCTTGGGTGAATCGAGTCAAAGGACACGTGTCATGGGCCCATGGCTCGGAGATCTCGGATTTGGTGGGGAATGATCGGGTGAAATGCGCCTTGGATCGGGCGTATGAGGAGGCTGCGGCTCATAACCTTTAGGAGTTACGAACCATTCTGGGCGCATGGCTTTTGAGGCACATGCAGAGCTTCGAGTGGAGACTTTCCTTCTGTCTTTAGGGATCAGTGAGGAGTCTGAGGCGCATGGCTTTTGAGGTGCATGCAGATTTGGGCGCATGGCTGCGGAGGCGCATGCGAGTGGTTGGGTGGCCACGTGGCAGTAGCCGTCGGAGCAAAGTAACGATGATGCTGATGTTACTGACGCTTCGTCTTCTGAGAAAGCTGTCAACTATTCAGACTTTGGAGGGCGTGCTGCCAACTCTGTCAGTTCAGCATTTAATGTTTGTGACATTCGATAGACAACCAAGTGGGCGCGTCGATTGGCGTTCCACTAGGCATATGGGGGACGCATGAGGGCGCATCCCCTATGAGATGCTTGGTGTTTGAAGGGCGCGTCTGTGCGATGCGCCTGATGTCGAAGGGTACGTCTGCGTGATGCGCTATCTGGCCAGCACATCCAACACGTCTTTACTGATGCGGCTGTTACGTTCTTCGAGTGCTTTAAATAGCCGTTTGGCTGAATTCGAGGCGTCCGGTTCATCCATTTAATGCAAGTTCATTGCGCGGAATTCGGAGAGCCATCCACTTGGCGCATGGGTTTGATTTGCTCGACCTATAAATAGTGGCATGGAAAGAGGGTTTGCTTCCCGTTCTCTCACGTTCTTTCGACATGAACTTGTTTACTCGGATGCATTCTGTTGACGAAATGCTCCCAAGGGTGAAGATGCGACGCCATGTCTTTGTTGATGCACTTGAAGGTGACTGTTACATCCAAAAGACGGAGTCGAGGGCTTCCGAGGCAGGCGGAAGGTACCTGTTGCATCCAAAGATAGGGATGCTCGGGCCTCGTCTTCGTTGTGCAGGAAAAGCCGCAGATCGGAATTGCGGTGCTAGGCTCTTTCTTCCTTCAAAGTGGGCGTTGTCCACTCTGGTTGTGTTGAAAGCTGCTCCTTTAGCCGCGGTTTCGATCACGGTCTTCCTTCGCCTTTGGAGGCTCTTTCGAAGCCTCCCCTGGCCACAGATTTGCGGTGCTCTTCTCTTCTTTGGTTCCAGCCAGAGGGTTAAATGCTTCATTAGTCGAAGCATTTATCAGGTGAGCCTGGCTGGAAGAGCGGCACATAACTGGGCTGCTGAAGGGATGCAAATAACTGGGGTGGCACATAACTGAGCTGCTGAAATGATGTGCCCTGCTGAGTGCGCATGGCAGGATGCACCTGGTTGAAGGCGCATGGTGGTTGCTGCGCCTGACTGGAGGCGCATGGTTTTGCTGTGAAGTATTTGTCCGAGCTCTGGCGCATGTAGTGTCTGGCGCATAGGATTTTCTGGCTCTGAAATTCCATGCTTCTACAAGACCCCCTTCAAAGTTTTCAAAACTTTTAGATAAGTTTTGGAATACTTTGAAATAAGAAGCATGGTGGTCAAGGCGCATGACTGTTGGAGCGCATGCCTGTTCGGGCGCATGCTCCTCTAAGTAAATGCAAATGATAACGTCTCGGTAACCGAAAAGATTAATGATGATCTTTTGGTTTTATTTGCTGTTATCTTTTTACAGGACCCGAGGCGACGGCTGAGGTCACCCTTCATCGGTTCACGCGTGCGACCGTGCCTATAAATAGGCATAAGACGGAGAGAAAGAGAATTCTTCTTTTCTCTGCCTTTGCTTTTTTGAGTTCTTCTTAAAAACCCTAACTTTCTTCTTCAAGAGAATGGCTCCCAAGACTCCTCGCGGCGGTACTAAGGGAAAGGGGAAAGAGAAGGAGCCTATAGAAGCTGCTGCGGGTGACGTTCTTCGCCCGCCTGTCGAAGTTCGGCCGGCGGTGGTTGGTGAGCTTCATCGTCCTCTATCATTCTTATTTGCCAACGCACATGGACTTTGAGTCCTGATGATGAGCTGAGGTTTTTCCCGCCGACGCGCATGGGTTTAAATCCCGATGATGCGCTGAGGCTCTACTGCTGACGCGCATGGGTTTAGACCCTGATGATGCGCTGAAGCTCTACTGCTGACGCGCATGGGTTTAGACCCTGATGATGCGCTGAAGCTCTACTGCTGACGCGCATGGGTTTAGACCTTGATGGTGCGCCGAAGTTTCTTTTTTCAGATGCGCTTGAGTTTTATGCGCTTTAGATGAGAATGAGGCTCCGATCCTTTTGTTGTCTTGAATCTTTGCCAGTGTCGATGACTGTCCCACTCTTGAACGAAGTGCTTCTAGATGCTGCCCTCTGCCAGATGGGAGTAGATTACGATGAAGAGGTAATAAACCCTGCTCAAGCTGCTATTATACTGGATCAGCATCCCGAAAGAATAACTCAAATCCGGGAACAATATTATGGGTTCCTCAAACGGATGATGGAACGTGGCATTCTGAAATCTGCCACTTCTGATAAAGTGACCTTCTTGAAGCCTGAGTTCCTGTTCGGGGACCGCCTTACTTCTACTGAAGCAAAGGTACTGAAGGTCAAGGACTGACACATTGGATCCTGTCGCGGTTTTAGACTGAGCTCCGAGAGATTGGGCTGACCGCCGCGATCCGTGCAACTCAGGCAGGCGTAGACATTAACAAGCACATGTTCCTTGCGCTCTTGGAGATGTTTGATACCCATACCGGGACCTTCTTCACTCTGGTGGGGGAGCTAGGGCTCGCGCTTCATGAAATGTACGAGATATCAAAACTCCCCTGGGGATCAGAACCTTACGAGGAGTACTTTCCGACCAATGAAGAATTCCAAGTCCTGGGGGACAAAGCTGAAGAGATGATGGCCGTCTTCAAGGAAGTGGCGAGTCATCACTACTATATGCAGAAGAAGGATAAGAGCGGGTCACAGCCTCATGTGACCGCTTGGAGAGATTATGTCTTTAGGCAAGACAAAGAGGATCCTTCCTATTTTTCCACTCCGTCGGCACTTTCTCGTAACGAGGTGCTTTCCGAAATGAGCAGGTTAGGCGAGAAGAATCCCCGGGAGAACGAGGACCGGCAGTCGGATGAGCTCTCTTATAGCTGTTTCTGGCATCTCACTCATCGGATGTCGCCAAAAGCAGTATTAGTCGCGTATCTTATGGTTTGGCTCCGGGACTATGTCTTCTCAGGTGGGTCTGGCTCTGTAGAGAGGGTGACCCGAAACTTAATTCTGCCGGCTGTGAAGTTGGCCTTCGGCTGTCCTTTAACTTTACTCCCTTCAATGGTGTGTAACCTGCTTTGGGGTTTACGAGAGTTTGCGGGAAATATGGTTTATGACCGAGGCAGAAACGACAACTTCCCGCGTGCCGAACTGCCATTTCATTATTTGATGGGTGGTTAATTTTACACCATCCCAATGTGATGAGCCCGGGTTCGGAGAAATACCACAGGTCCGGAGATGCATTCCTTCGACGTTTCCACCAAAGGAGCTGGTCGCACACTGGTGTTCCTGTCTGCAGGAAAGTTTTATCCCACCTTCAGGGGTAGAAGATCACCAAAGTTGGTCCTGTCTTTTCCGATTTTGAGGCCAATAAAGATTTGATGGATTCGGGTGAAGATGCCACCACTCTGTCTCCATGGGGATTCCGCTGGTTGCAAAGTATCCGGCCGTCCCATCTGGTGTACCGGAACAGGAACCAGTGTTACCTGGAACCGTATTTGCCGAGCCGCTTTGTACGGCAATTCGGATATGCTCAGTTGATGTTGGATAATCCCAGTATCACCTTGGGGTATGCTGGAAGTTTGCTGGATGGTGCACGAGCTTGGCATTACTATAATGCCGGATGTACCGGAGCTCGCTTTACGCTCCATGTCCAGAATCCGCGACCGCCGATTCTTTACTCGGCCGCCAAATTTTACTGTGTTATGGCTGCCGCGCCCGCCGGATATGATAGGGAGACTAGTTTTATTGCAGGCACCGATTTAGCGGTGGCCGGAGATACTTTGGCGAAGGCTCGATCGTACCGTCCGCCCGAGACGGGTTATCGAGGTGCCCCTACCGTATCTACCGGGGGTCAGACAAAACCCTCGGCCGATCAATCGAAAAGGCATACAGATACAAAGGTCGGCTCTCCTGCATCGAAAAAGCAGAAGAAGGCATCGTCACCGACGGTGTCCTCGGACTCAGCATCCACAGAGGTAAGAATGTCCTGCATGGTCTGGTTTAAGTTCAGCTTCTCATGTAATCAATGCTTCCCCCTTTTTTTTAGGAGCCGCTAAAAAGAAGGCCCCGCACTCCAAAATCTGGTGGTAGCAGGCCAAAGGAGATGGCAGGCTCGTCTGAAGTGCGCATTCCGCCGACTATGATGTCTCCCATGGAGGAGAACCCCGAGGACGTTGTTGTACAGATTCCAGCATCCCCGGATTATGTCAGAAGGGAAGCTGAGGATGCAGCAGCTTCCGAGAAGATGAAGGCCGCAGCGTGGGCCTTGGACGCCAAGGGTCCAACAGACACGGGGCTTCCTGGTGATGAAGCGGAGTGGAGCTCGTCGTCTTCGGATGACATCGCTCCAGAGTTGCAAGAGCCTGTTGCGGGGGCAACAGGTATGGTTGGAACAGAGGAGAGGGTTGATTCCCCTTCTTGTCGTGATGAAGGGGGATCGGCTGCAGCATTGCCGAGTCCTACCCCAACCTCAGTCGCGGAAGTTGAGGTGGCTACCGATCAGGAGGTAGCGACAGATCCTGTCCCTGTAGAAGGATCTGATGAGAGGGAAGAGACTCGTCTGCCGACCCCGGCTCTTGAGGCGGGTCAGGAGACAAGTGTTGATCTCCCCATTCTGTCAGGGGAGGTACTGGCTGCTGATAGGACGTTGGGGGCTGAAGAGGTGGCCACTGACGTCAGTGGTTCTTTCGAGCTTGGAAAGGACAAGGGTATGAAACCCTCTGTTGCTTCTTCCACTTGGGGTACTATCTCGACGTCTGTCCCGACTTCTTCTGTTCCTTTGGCTCCTCAGGCTAGCATTCCAGCCCCTATTGATGAAGAGATTATCGATGTCGAGGTTCCAGCCTCGCAGGTTGAGGTCGGCGGATCTTCCTCCGGTTCGCTAACTACAACAGCTCCTCCAACTCCTGCTATGACGCCGCAGGTACTGGCGGATGCAGATAAATATGTGAAATTTATCTTTGAGGCGGTATATAAAATGCTGCAGAGGGGTGTATCTGCGGTGATGGACGCCAATGGAAGCTTTGCAACGGCAAGAACTCTGGCGATGCCTTATATCGACCTGATCCATCTTTACCAAGGCCATGATCATATGGCCGAGATCCTGGAGGCTTTGGTGGTTGAGCTGGACCAGCGGCTTTCAGAACTTCAGTGCATCCAGCGAAATGACCTCTCCGTCTTGATAGATGCGAAGAAGGGGAAGCTGATGGCCGAGATTGAGTCTTCCTACCAGGCCACCATGAGTGTCTGGGAGCACGAAGTGGCTGAGACTGAAGCTGCAGTAGAGTGGTTGTCTCAGTCTACGCAGGAGACGGTGAAGGCGCGAGCTGCGTTGGACGCTAATATCGCAGATATTGATGCCCAGATCCGCCGCCTTGAGGATCAGTGAGCCTGACTTTCGTTAGATGCCGAACCTGTTCAGGCTGAACACGTGGCACTCAAGGAGGAGGAAGCAACCTTCACCCACCGAGCTCTTATCCTAGCTCAGCAGCGGTAGCACCTGGATGAGAAGCATGAGAATGACACCTCTCCTGAGGCCATAGAGGCGATGCGTCAAGAAGCTGAACGTCGGGTCTTGGCGACTGTGGAGACTCGGGCGGCAGACATGAGGCATCGTATTGAAGAGCTTTCGGCCAACCCTGGGGATGTTTAGGGGTCGTAGTCTCTTCTTTTTGTGTATTTTACAACTCTTGCTGGGGATATTATACTCCTTTACTGTCTTCCTTTGAATAAAGAAATACATAATTTTCTGTGATGAGTTCATTTTTGTTGTCATGAACTTAATGATTTGTGTGGACCTATTATCCTTTGCGCACCTTGGCTTTTAGATACAGATAATAAGTTTGAAAGAACCAACATGTTTGCTCAGAGGTAATGTGGACGTGGCAACTATGGGGTTCAAATGATAGAATCTCCCTACTCAGAGGTATTATGGATGTGGTAGGAATGATCCTGGGGGATACACGGAACTACTCAGAGGTAAGGTGGACGTGGAAGTTCTGCGATCAATGTACGGCAACACGGGGGTTGTCTGTATGGGATGTTTACTCAGAGGTAATGTGGACGTGGTAAACATGAAGGATAGCGAAGTCTTATGGAATGTAAGATTCCGCTTTGTAGGGCGTAGGGGAACAACTCAGAGGTGATGTGGACGTGGTTATTTTTCTACTGGAGGATGCCACGGAACAGCTGGGTTCCGAAAGCGTATGAGTTTGTGGAAAGAGATTGTATGTGAGCCTTGATGATTAGGTCCATAAATCTCCTTGTGGAAGCACATGTCTGAAAGATGTCAATAGTAGTACTTCTTCAGGAACTTGCCGTTGATGGGCATCATGAACAAGTCTCCATTGGGTTTGGCGAGGCGGTAAGCACCGTTTGAGTATACCGTCTCTATGATGAAAGGTCCTTCCCACTTGGGCTCAAACTTTTCCGATGTCTTATGAGTTAACACCATCGGCCTCCTGACTGTCAGAACCAGGTCGCCAACTTGGAAAGTCCTCTGTTTGACCTTCTTGTTGAAGGTCTGTGATATACGAGCTTGGTAGAGTTCGATGCGTTGTTGAGCTAGGAGACGCTTTGCATCAAGTGCCTCCAATTCCCGCAGACGACGATGTTGATTGTCCTCTTCTGTGAGTTTGTTTGTGATTGCTACACGGAGTGAGGGTATTTGGATCTCGAGAGGTAGTACCGCTTCACTCCCGTAGACCAGAGAGAATGGTGTGTTGCCTGTTGGGGTCCGTACCGTTGTGCGGTAGGCCCAAAGGCATTCGCCAAGCTTTTTGTCCCAGTCGCATTTATTGGATGACACGACCTTTTTGAGTAGCCTGACGATAGTCTTGTTGAACGCCTTGGCTAATCTGTTTGCTGCCGGATTGTAGGCGGTTGAGGCCACGTTTTGGATACGATTCTTGTCACAGAATCGGCTGAAAATGTGGCTGATGAACTGAGGACCATTGTCATGGATGATCCGCTGGGGTACTCCGAAGCGATAGATGATATGGTGTTTGATGAAGCTGATTACCCTGGATCTCTTTACTTCTGCCAGTGGAACAGCTTCTGCCCATTTAGAGAAATAATCAGTAATGGCCAGGATGAAGCGGTGTCCCCTCGATGAAGGAGGGGTGATTGGCCCTACAATGTCCATGCCCCAGGCTTCAAAGGGCCAGGAGACGACTGTAGGATGTAGAGGTTCTGACGGTGTATGAATGAAGTCTGTGTGAAGCTGGCACGCATGGCACTTCTTAGCGTAGTCGACGGCGTCAGCGGCCATGGTTGGCCAGTAGTAGCCCATGCGTCGCAGTCGGTCCTGCAGCTTAGGCCCAGGTTGATGAGCCCCGCAAGTGCCGTCATAAGCTTCTCGAAGGGCTTCAGCTGCTTCTTCATTGGACAGGCATCGAAGGAGGAGCCCATCGTAGGAGCGTCGGTACAGCATTTTAGTGGCTGTATCATAATAGAATCGAAGGGAACATCTCCTGACTGAGACGACTTCTTTCGGGTCCTCTGGGAGAATTCCGTAGACGGCGAAGTCGATGAACGGGAATCCCCAGTCTCGGACACTAACACCAGTACTTGTTGGCATGGCATGGGCCACTCGTAAGCATAGGTTGTTTTTAGGACACACCAAGTCTCGGCCAATCACCGTGACGTAGTGTTGAGTCCCGAGAGGTGCTGCCAAGGAGGCCGCGAGGCCAGCCAGAGCGTCAGCCTCCAGATTTTATAGACGAGGTACATGTTCGATGAAGAATTCGGTGAAGGTTGAAATGATGTTCAATGCCACTTCATGATAAGGGATCAGATCTTCATTGCGAACTTCGTATTGCCCTCTGATCTGGTTTACGACGAGTTTGGAATCGCCGTAGGCCTCAAGATGATCCACCCCAGCTGTTGTGCCAGCTGGAGTCCCATAATGAGCGCATTGTACTCGGTAACATTGTTGGAGCATGGCTTCGAGAGGGAGTAAGCACGCTAGATGACCAGCTGATCGGGGGAGACTAAGACTACCCACACTCCTGCGATGATTTGGCATTTGGGGCCTGATCTTGAAGCGCCATCGAAAAACATCTGCCAGACGGAGTTTTCTTCGGTGACGTTGGATTCTTGGACCTCATCCGGGATGTCTTCATAGAGTCTTAAAGATTCTGGGATGGGGTGTGCAGCTAAAAAGTCGGCGAGGGCCTGACCCTTAACAGCTTTTTGTGGCACAAATACCATGTTGTACGGTGTTACCAGGATCGCCCATGTAGCTAGCCGGGAGTTCAATGATCTTGGCTTCGTCATGAGGACTCTGAGTGGATTGACTCGGGAGATGACATGTATTGTCTGGCCCGAGACATAATAACGAGTCTTCTGGATGGCAAACACCAAAACCAAGCACTCCTTTTCTACGGGGTTGTACCGGTGTTCGGCCCCGATGAGTGTTCGACTGAGGTAGTAGATTGTTTGCTCGTAGCCTGCATCGCTGTTTTGAGCCAACAGAGCACCGAGGGAATGATCCATGGCACAGACATAGAGGAGAAATGGTTTGCCAGCGACAGGTGCCACCAGGACTGGTGGGCTCGTCAAGTAGGCTTTGATGTCGTCGAAAGCCTTTTGGCATTCCTCTGTCCAGACGTAAGAGACTCCCTTCTTCATGAGCTGGTTGAAGGGTTGACATTTGCCGGAGAGGTTTGCTATAAACCTTCGAATGTATGCCAGACGTCCCTGTTGGCCCCGAAGTTCTCGAAGGTTCTTCGGAGGGTCTATGTCGAGGATGGCTTTAGTCTTCTCGGGATCAATATAAATGCCTTTTGTCGTGATGACGAAGCCCAAGAACTTTACGCTAGAAACCCCTAGGAAGGATTTAGCGGGGTTCATCTTTAGTTGATGTGCTCGCATGAGATCGAAGACTGTCTTCAGGTCCTGTAGGTGATCCCCTTTGAGTCGGCTCTTGACTGCGATGTCGTCAACATAGCACTCGACTGTCTTACGAAGATGTTGACAGAAAATGGTGCTCATAGCTCGTTGGTATGTCGTACCGGCATTCTTCAAGCCGAAGGGCATCACTGTGTAGCAGAAAACACCCTTCGGAGTCCTGAATGACGTGTGTTTTGCGTCATCGGAGAACACTTGATTTGATTGTAGCCTGAATATCCATCCATGAAAGACATGCGTTCAAAGCCACATGTGTTGTCGATCATCACATCGGTGATTAGAAGCGGGAATTCGTCCTTCGGGCAAGCAGAGTTAAGATCCCTGAAGTCGATACAGACTCGTATCTTTCCATTCTTCTTGGTGACGGGGACGACATTGGCTACCCAATCTGGGTGTTGTTTTTCACGGATGAAGCCGCTGGTCAAGAGCTTGTCCACCTCCTGATCGATGGCGTTCATGATGTCCGGGCGGAAGCGCCGCTGTTGTTGTTTGATAGGCTTGGCATTAGGTAAGATGTTCATCCTATGCATAGCGATCTGAGGATTAAGTCCCGGCATATCTTCGTAGCTCCAGGCGAAGACATCGATATACTCTCTAGCCAGCTGGATTAAAGATTTTCGGTCTTCTCCTTTTAGGCTTTTGCTGACGAAGATGGGTTTCGAAGAAGATCCATCCCCAAGGTCGATCTGCTCGACTTTGTCTTCCGTGGGGGGTTCGCATAGTTCGAAGCGAGACTCCTATTGTTGTCCCAGGCGTTGAGCCCAGGGTTCTTCTTCGAGGGGTTTCGGCGCTTGGTCTTCGCCTTCATCTTTTTGAGTTTATGCTGATGTCATGTTAGCTGACAGCGTATGAACTCTCTGGAGTTGATGCTGGTATCGGAATTCCAAGTCGATGTTTCGGACGAGTGAGAACGTTCTACTTCCTCTGCGTATGAACTCTCTGGAGTTGATGGCGGCGTGACATAGCCTACCCCCGTCGAGTCCGATTGTAGTAGTCCTGCAGCTTTCCTTTAGGCGTTGAAAGCCGGAGGTGGAGACGTCGACCCTTACCGTAGTTCAGGCCTTTGTTGCTTTTTAGGTCGTAGCCCATCTTTTGGATGATGTGCTTTGCTGTATCCATGTACCGATAGACTTGTATTCTGTCGGTATCTGGTTCTGGCTCGAGAGGCGGGAGGTCTTGATGACGCTCGACTTTGCCAAAGATGATAGATTCTTCGTCTCGACTTCGTGAAGGAACTATGTAACAGACTCCTTGAGATGGGACTACTCGATTTATATGATGGACGGTCGTTATTTGTGTTTGCAATGACCGTAGAGCATTATCTAATGTATACATGGCATTCCAATGTAGAAGACAAGAATAATTAAAAGACACTCTATTATTGATGAAATACGAGATTTTATCCCGTGGGATTACATTGTCTAGGGAGGGTGCATCTACATCGACAGAGATGTATTCGCCTAGCTCCTCATCTGTAAGTATTGGGGTTGGATCATGAGAGTCCACCACAGCTTTGATTTTAGGGTCCGAGAGGGTTATGTGAGCCTTCTCTGGTATCTTGGATGACTGCGACGGCTTGCCCTTGAGACGCACCTTCAGAGGTGCCTCAACTGCGTCTCCGGTGATTGGTGCCTTCCCTTGTAATTTTGTAATAAGGGGAGCCGATGTTTGAGGCAGCTTTCCCTTGAGGCATATCTTCAGGGGAGCTTCGGGAGCAGCTGGTGCTTTCCCGGGTAGCTTAATGCTCATGGGAGGCAACTTCTGAGGCGGTTTGCCTTTGAGTCGGATCTTCAAAGGAGCATCGGAAGTGACCTCAGGCTCCATGTCCGGCTCTGCTGCTGTCTCTCCCTCGTCCTCAGCATCATTGGTTTCTTCATCGTCAGGTGACTTGTACAAGTCGGAATCGGTGAAGTAGGCTTCAATCCCTTTGAAAGGGTCGATGTCTGCGAACTCCGTCCGGAAGACGCCGTTGGTGGATACGTACTTCATGTATTGGTGGAGCGTGGATGGCACCACCATGTACTCATGCAGCCATGGTCGACCGAGCAGGATGTTGTAGTTGACATCGGCATCCACAACGTAGCAGGTCACCTCAGTTCTGAGGTTACTGATGTGACACTTCAGTCGAAGTTTGCCCAGCGGCTCGCTTTTGCTGGCGTTGAAGCCACTGATTGTTGTGTTGGAGGGTGCCAGCCGGTATATTGGGATCCCCAGTGTTGAGAGTAGCGCCTTCGGAATGATGCTGAGGGAAGACCCCGGATCGATCTGAATCCGGTTCACCTTAACTGAACCGACATACCCTGTGTAGTACAGCGGCCTGTTATGTCGGTTATGCTTGAGCATCATGTCTTGTTGAGTGAAAGTTATGTTAGGAATAACTTCATCTGCGCAATAACAATATGCACATGCATTCGGGAGATCTTCAGGCTATTTGACCTGACTGAGAAAGGATTCAGCATCCTTCAGAGCTTCACAGAGAGCTTCTCGGGAGTCTTTGGAAAGACGCAGAAGCTCGAACAAAGATAGGCGGGCAGGAGTACTGGCCAGTTGTGCCAGTATGTCAAAGTTGTGGGGCTTGGCTAGCCCCGAAGCATTCTCCTTTCGTAGAGGTCTGTCGAAATGAGCCTCCACATGCTTCTGCTTATTGGCTGCTGAGGGCTTAGATGGACCCTCCTCCTGGGCAGCAGGGATGGTGCAAGGAGGCACCACCTCGGCGGCAGCTTCGTCGGATTGGGCGTTCTATTGTGAATGCATCTGCACAGGAAGTGCCTCTTCCGCTGAAGAAGAGACCGTACGGCAAGACTTGATCTTCCTGTCTTTGGATTTGGAGGTAGGGCGTACCTCCGGTTGAGTCACCTCGGAGACGAGATCTGGGTGGACCCATAGGATCTCTCCCCGAGATGTGGTGAGTGGGATGAGTCCACTCACATTGTCACGGGTAGGTGGTAAGTTAACCACCTCTATTGTCACCTTAGGAATGGGGACGACGCCATCTTGTGTGGTAGTTGGCGGCAAGGTGCCGAACTGGAGTGATACCACGTTGGCGGACACCGTCTTCTCCTCGTAGTCGACGGAGATTACATCCGTATTGATCATGCGCTGGATGTAATTCTTGAGGACATAGCAGTCCTTGGTTGGGTGTCCGACAAACCGATGGTAGTGACAGTACCTCGGGTTGTCCACTTTCCCAACCTCGTCGGAACGTTTTGGGTCCGGAAGCTTGATCTTGTCACCCTGCTTCAGTATCTCAAAGAGTTGCAGAGTGTCTTCGTCATTGAACGAATAAACCTTCTTTGGCCTTGGCGCGAGTGGAGGCTTCTGAGTAGGTACTGACGCACCTTTTGAGGCATTGACAGTCAATGCCTGTTTCCCCTTTGTCTCTCGTCCGGGGTTGTTGGCTGCAGACCGCTTCTCCTTGTCCTCGAAGGCAGGGAAACTGACTCCCAGAAGACGAGCATTGGCCGCCTTCTTCTCTGCGGCTTCTTCTTCAATGATCAAGGAACTCCAGTCGGGAGGAGGAGTGGAGTTGAGCCAGAGTTTAACTGCAGGCAGCATGTTCATGCTGCAGGAGGAGAGAAGCGCATGTTCTGGCATGCCCGAAGGTAGTCTGAAGCAGGCCTGTCGGAAGCGTTCGATGAACACTCGAACCGTTTCCTTCTCCTTCTGGCGTATTTCTATAAGGGACGCCATGTCATGTCCTTTCCGCCATCGTAGAAACGGTCGAGAAAGAGGCGCATCAGGTCGTCGAAGGAGGATATCGAATTGTCGGGGAGGCTGCAGTACTAGTCGTACGCTACTCCCTTCAGTGCCCCAACAAATATGCTGGTGAGAAGCACGTCCTCCTTTGGAAGATGCCCCGTCTGAGACTGGAAGTACGTCAGGTAGCGATGCGAAGAGTCCTTCCTGTCGTACGGCGTCAGTGTTTGTGGTTTATACTTTGGAGGATAAACCACCTTGTTCCACTCGAGGGGATAAGGTTGGGGGATGCCCATCTTCTGGCGCTCCTCTTGCCTGTTCTTGGACTCAAAGCGTTCCCGTAAGTCCTTGATCATTTTGACCACATCCTCCGTGGAGCTGGGAGTTGGGGAAGGTGGTACCACCTGGAGTTGAGCGTTTGAGGGCTCCGACGTCCGAGGTGCTTCTCGGCGATCCGCATCCGAGGATACTCGTTGAAGGGGTACACTGGACTCTCCATTGGCCCCCGGGTCGGGACCGGTAGAAGGTGTTCTGGCCAAGGCTGACCGTATCTCAAACACTGCTTAAGTCAGTGTTTGTATAGAGGCAGAGAGGGTTTTGAGTCCTCCCTCTAATGTGTCTATTAGGCCTGTCAATGGTAGGCCGAAAATTCGTATTCGATCCGTATTCGAACCGAAAATATCCGGAATTTCAGATACGGATACGGATTCGGATATCATATCAGATATTTATCGGATATCGGATGCGGATACGGTAAGTGTCATATCCGAACCAATAATATCCGAACCAATAATATTTAAATTATTTAATAAATTTAAAATGATATTTACTACAAATTATGTTTTTCAGCCAAAACTTATTGGAAAGTGTAGATAGTTCAAACTATATTTTTCAGCCACTTTAGTGGTTTAGATCGGTACCATAGGGTTGAACTTAAATTTCCAGCAACATATATACTACAATATATTTGTCATATCATATCTAAAGAGTTAAAATGTTTTGGTTGTCACCTTGCAAGCGGCTGAAAAACATAGTTTGAAGTATCTACCCGATCTAAACCAGCAAGGTGACAACCAAAACGTTTTAACTCATTTTTTTCTTCCCTTTTTTTAATATTTTTTTAGTAATCTTATTGGTTCGGATATTATTCGATATGCGTTAAAATTATTGGTAATAGATATGGTAGCAAAAAATTATATCCGATCGGATATCGGATAGTTATCGGATATATCGATAGTTAATGGTTCGGATATGGTAATGCCAATATCCGACCAATAAGCTACCATTGACAGACCTAGTGTCTATGCGCTGGACGAGGTCTTGTGGCGGTGCATCAGACACGGAATCACCCCCGACCATGCATAATATCATGACGCGGCCGGGAGTGGATGGATTGGTTGAGGCTTCGCTCTCGGCCTCACTCTCATGTAGAGGAGTCGCCTCTCCTAGAGTTTCATCTTGGCCACCCCAGCCATATTCTGGAGGTCATTCTCGATGGACGAATCTGCAAGGGCCTGATTACCCTTAGCTCCGTCGTGAAGGGCCTCTTCGTCTTCGGAATCCAGGTCCACAGATGCTAGACTACCCCCAGCTATGTTCTGGGGGATATTCTCGTTTTGAGGGTCTTCTGGGAGGCTGACTTCGCCTCGAGGATGAAGATGTGCCTCAAATGTGCTTTGGACACCTTCGTCTTCGGAAGAAGGCTCGACAAGGGTCTGCCTACCCCCAGCCTCCTCCAAGATCTTCTTCCTCCCCCGAGTGCCTTCGAACACTCCGGAGGACGAGACAGCTGCCTTGGCCTTCCTCGGCTGGCTTTTGGATGAGGACGAGGAATTGCCAGTCATTTTTTGGACTGACGAGGAGTTGGAGATCACGTTGCATGAAGCAACCCTTGGTTCTTCTTCTGTTGACCCCTTCTTCCCGAGGCGACGTCAGAGGGGTGTCGATGATTGCAGCCGCTGGAATACCGACTGCCTTGGTGGGACTGCCGTTTTGCAACAGCAGTTGATGGTGACGATAGCACAAGTGTGCCCCGTGAGGGGCGCATCGTGCTTGTCAGTCGAATCTCCTGATCGGCACTTCTGAGTGATCACATTACGCAGATCGTTGGAGGAGAGTGCCACCTTCACACCCCCTTCAGGCGCCTGGCAAGGCCAAGCGCCGGGGTGGTCGGGTGAGTGCTGCGCCCCCTGATCTAATACCAAACAGGCATCTCGATCAGTAGTGGGGGAACCACAACATCTGAAGTGACTTGAACGAACCTCAGATGCACAACCAGAGGAGGCGCGGGAGTTCAAGACCACTGAATTTGCCTCACTCGACTTGGTTGTGCACGCAATAGATGCGCCCAAGCGAGACGAGGACTTTGAAGGTCGACTCGTTTCTGGCGCGGAAGCACCTGAGTCGACTTTGTACAGCTTACCATCAGCAGCACGCATGATTGTGAGCGCATGCCTCTGGCTTGCTGCTGGCATAGCACGCTTGTGGCGCATGGCCCGTGCTACCTTGGACTTCTTTGTACCAGCCCGCTGGGGCGTATAGTACTCAGAATCCAAATTCTCCTCGCCAATACAGCGAGTGAGTCTGTCAAAGACAGAGACTTTCAGAGGCGCATCAGAGGTGATACGCGGGGCATTGGCTGCACCCCTGCTCCGTCGATGCATCTTCCTCGCCTGAGAGGGAGATGGCTGGAGAATATGGTTAGCCGCACGCTTCCCCAAGAGATGCGCTGCACCGGTAAGCGCATCTTGGTTGCGGAGGACGTCAGCAGGAAGGGAAGGCTGGATTGGCGCATCACCTTCAGTGGTGGTGCCCGAGGCGTCGACCTTGCACACCCAGACTCGGCGAGTCTTCCTCGGCTTCGGCAGCCGCTTCGAAGGACTCGCACTGCCTTCAGAGATGAACTCCTCATACGCCTGTTGATTGAGGCGTACGACCAGCGTCTTGTGGGAGGAGCCCACCTTCACGTCGTCGGCTTGCGACACAGCTTTCTCGGTGGAGGAGAAAGAGGTCCCCAGCAGAGTCGTCAGCTTGTTTGCCATTAAAATTGTATTATTGCAAATTTTAATACAAACAGAACAGTGTTACAATATAGGACTTTAGACGTAGTCCTAGGAGTACACTTTTGTTTATTTGGGTCCCTTCTGCCGATGGAGTGAGTGGTAATGCGTTGACTCCGTTGACGAGCTGACGACAGTTATCGGTTCTCTGAAGGTTTGGATTGCTCTGGGTGCTGGAGCTTGCTGAGAGGAGGAAAACGTTGAGTGTCTATATCTGCCTCTCTGGTGGTACGAAGTCTCTGTATGTTCATTGGGTATTCTGTCTGTGTATGAGAAGAAAATGATCCCTCTATTTATAACTTTGCAGGCTGGCTGCTCATGCGCGCATGTAGGATGCGCCTGTACGCTGGGACGCCACGTGGTGATTGCTGATGGAGGCGCATGGACGATGCGCCCTGATCGAGGGGTTGACTTCTTCATGTTGCTGTTGTGAGCCGGCACGTAGCAAAGGAGAAGATCTTTCTGTTGCTGAGATCTTGGGTGAATCGAGTTAAAGGACACGTGTCATCGGCCCAAGGCTCGGAGATCTCGGATTTGGTGGGGAATGATCGGGTGAAATGCGCCTTGGATCGGGTGCATGAGGAGGCTGCGGCTCATAACCTTTAGGAGTTACGAACCATTCTGGGCGTATGGCTTTTGAGGCGCATGCAGAGCTTCAAGTGGAGACTTTCCTTCTGTCTTTAGGGATCAGTGAGGAGTCTGAGGCGCATGGCTTTTGAGGTGCATGCAGATTTGGGCGCATGGCTGCGGAGGCACATGCGAGTGGTTGGGTGGCCACGTGGCAGTAGCCGTCGGAGAAAAGTAATGATGATGCTGATGTTACTGACGCTTCGTCTTCTGAAAAAGCTGTCAACTGTTCAGACTTTGGAGGGCGTGCTGCCAACTCTATCAGTTCAGCATTTAATGTTTGTGACATTCGATGGACAGCCGAGTGGGTGCGTCGATTGGCGTTCCACTAGGCGTATGGGGGACGCATAAGGGCGCATCCCCTATGAGGTGCTTGGTGTTTGAAGGGCGCGTCTGTGCGATGCGCCTGATGTCGAAGGGTGCGTCTGCGTGATGCGCTATCTGGCCGGCACATCAGACACGTCTTTACTGATGCGACTGTTACGTTCTTCGAGTGCTTTAAATAGCCGTTTGGCTGAATTCGAGGCGTCCGGTTCATCCATTTAATGCAAGTTCATTGCACGGAATTCGGAGAGCCATCCACTTGGCGCATGGGTTTGATTTGCCCGGCCTATAAATAGTGGCATGAAGAGAGGGTTTGTTTCCCATTTTCTCACGTTCTTCCAACATGAACTTATTTACTCGGATGCATTATGTTGACGAAATGTTCCCAAGGGTGAAGATGCGACGTCATGTCTTCGTTGATGCACTTGAAGGTGACTGTTACATCCAAAAGACGGAGTCGAGGGCTTCCGAGGCAAGCGGAAGGTGCCTGTTGCATCCAAAGATAGGGATGCTCGGGCCTCGTCTTCGTTGTACAGGAAGAGCCGCAGATCGGAATTGCGGTGCTAGGCTCTTTCTTCCTTCAAAGTGGGCGTTGTCCACTCTGGTTGTGTTGAAAGCTGCTCCTTTAGCCGCGGTTTCGATCACGATCTTCCTTCGCCTTTGGAGGCTCTTTCGAAGCCTCCCCTGGCCACAGATTTGCGGAGCTCTTCTCTTCCTTGGTTCCAGCCAGAGGGTTAAATGCTTCATTAGTCGAAGCATTTATCAGGTGAGCCTGGCTGGAAAAGCGGCACATAACTGGGCTGCTGAAGGGATGCACATAACTGGGGTGGCACATAACTGAGCTGCTGAAATGATGCGCCCTGCTGAGTGCGCATGGCGGGATGCGCCTGGTTGAAGGCGCATGGTGGTTGCTGCGCCTGACTGGAGGCGCATGGTGGTTGCTGGTTGTAGACTTAGGGTCTTTTCCTTGTAGAAATTCTCCTTTGTACCACCTTTTCTAGACATGTAATAGACTTTTATATGTAATAAAAAGTCCTCTTTCAAATGTCTATATTTGTTGGTTTTGCTGTGAAGTATTTGTTCGAGCTCTGGCGCATGTAGTGTCTGGCGCATAGGATTTTCTAGCTCTGAAATTCCATGCTTCTACAGCACCATAGTGCTACAAGGCTCTTGCACGAGACTAAAAGAACAATATTATTCAATGGCAAAGTAGTTAATCTTGCATGAAAAAGAAGATTGGGAAAAATAGACGATGGAAAGAAATGCAAAATGAATCCTTCATAGATCGTAAACGAATGGAGGATGGACCAAACTAGAACTCATTAAAAGTCAACATGGCTATAATAGTGTTATCTGTTCTAACTATCATATTAATAAAAATATGGGCATTATAAGCATTAGAAATTTGGCAGAGAATTTGTCAAGTAGCTATACCAGTCGCGGTAGCAGTTTAAGCACATCGCATGATTGCAATTAGGCGGGACCATATTCGTGCATATCTCCATACAGATGCCACACTCATTCTCCAGGAATCACTTTGCCTCGGCTTCTATATTTACAATCTCCTTCCACTAGGTTCCTCTCAATTTATTGAAGATACGGATAAAAATAGCCACAAAAATATGTATGCAAACATAAGAAACCCCATGATAAATCAGTTTCACTAACACAAAGTAACATACAGAAGAAACCAAAGAAATCAAGAAAGATAATAACAAGAGCTCAAAACATATAGAAGAAACCAAAGAACAAATTGTCGATAACATTTTTCCAGATTCTATATCAATCTTAACTCTAATACCCTAATATTCCAACATCAAAAGTTGCTATATTGTTCGTCCTAATGTTCTTACAATAATCTCCTCTCAATTCAATAACTATGTTGCACATACATGATAAAACTTACAAGACTGACTGAACTATATTGTCTTTCTAACTCTCCTAACTGCCAGTTAACAGGAAAAAGAAATTTAAGTGGGATAACGAAAAAGAATCCTATTGACATATAACAAAATGAATAGCAAATCAAGAAAGCAATTAGCCAAATAAAATAATTGAAATAGAAAAAAAATAAAATTACAGTGTTCATAATGTCGGTTTTGAATCCACCAATGTATCAACGAGGATGATGAATGATAATGCATAGTAATGAAAGTCGGTATACTATATAATGCATAGTAATGAATCCTCGGACAGAAATAGCTCAGATGCGGCAAAAATGAAAACTACAAGGGCATTCATACCCATCCATTGAAGTAAAAAAATGGCTTCATGGAGGGTTAGACCTCAACCTGCACAATGTGACAGATTGAATGAAACAGAGTAACAAAACCACAGAAAAAATTAGACTTAGAATCTTGTTTTCAGATGTTATAAAATACAAGTGCACAGTGACAACTTAAAACTGTTAAGGGAAAGTAACTGTTCTGTTTTCTTGTGCCCATTCACATAGTTCGATACAATTGTTTCTTAAGAAGGCGGTAACGTGGCTTCAGAAATGTACATAAATAAGAAGGTCCAATCTCATGAAAATAAACACATTAGACAGAACATCGCTAGTAGATATTTGTAAACGAATGCTGAGTAAACATATAGAAAGGAACTAGAACGATAGACAAACAAACGTTTTAAACCCTCACAAAGTATACACACATTAACATGTACAGCTTTAGTCTAAAGAGCACCATAATCTGAATTTCAACTAATAGAATTAATACTTGGTTTTACCAATAGCAGGATCCTTCCAGAAGCTCCTACTGTACGCAGCATGTAGCTCAACGTGTATAAAGGTTTAATTAAAGGCATACCTGAAAGTAATGAAACATGCAGAGAAGTGAAATTTTCCTATAAATACAAAGCCATATGTCTGTATACTAACTATTATACCTATATCCTGCACAATTAGTCCGCAGAAAGTAAGACATAAAGAAAATTAAAATCTTGGTGAACATTAGCTGTAACTTCCGCTTAAATATTAGTACATCGACAAGCAGAAACTCGATTTGGAGCCAATCAGGATTTGTCCAACTTTTAAACTAATATGAACCGAACAATATATTCACTCATTCACCAATCAGAAAGCTATTAAAAAGAACGAATTTTAAGACTAAAGATGTGTAAAACACAAAATCAAGCAATGTGGCCATTTACAGCAATATAATGAAGCACATCCATGTCTATATTCATGATGCTAAATTGTA
The DNA here is from genome assembly GCA_029216955.1 of Iris pallida. Taxonomy (NCBI): domain Eukaryota; kingdom Viridiplantae; phylum Streptophyta; class Magnoliopsida; order Asparagales; family Iridaceae; genus Iris; species Iris pallida. Next base: position 20,221 of record JANAVB010044325.1, read on the forward strand.
CAGATGTAGGATTCCATAATCAATCAAACACGAAAACAACATCAACTAACTTCATGTTCCAGAAGATGCACTCAAATTTTAAAACAAACATACACACCATAATCTTATTCATACCTACTATTACATCTGTGGAAGAAGGCAGCACATCCTCCATACTCACTTGCTACACAAGAGGCTTCCTCCAAACAATATACAACAAAACCTAACTTCTTCGATCAAACCAACTAAAAGGAAATAATATTTTGCCTACAACTACTGCCAAGCTAAACCTCCACTACCCTTCAGAGGACAGACACATGTCTATGGGGCTTCAAGGACCCTTCCCATACTAACACATACGCCTGTAAGTTCAACAGCCCCTCAAACAATGTCTATAGCCATTGGAATACTAGTCATGGCAGGAGAAGCACACCCTCTCTTAGGATTTCCCAAGTAGAAACAAAAAGTTAAGTAGGAATACAAGATCGGTTCTATATATTATGTAATAAGTTGAGCTTATTGACACCGTGAGACATTGAACTGCTTAAAAGCTTACGCAACAAAGGAGCAAATCAATTTAGCTTTGAGTTCTGTAACGGAGAATAACAAACATAGATCCTCGGATCCAGAGAAAGAGAGAGAAATCCTAGCATAATAAAGTTATCAAGATCCTTGGATCCAGAGAGTGGAACCCTAACCCTAATTTTGAATGTGTCAGAAAGAGAGAGAGAGAGATAGAGAGAGAGAGGAGGAAGGGGGTGCTCACATTCCGAAGGTGCTGGTGACCCTGTCGTCGACGGATCTGACGGCGGACTCGATGTCGAAACCAAGGCCCGGGTCGGCATCCTCTTCGGACCTGGAAGCAGCGTTGGGAGAGGAGGCAGATGATAGGGGTTCATCGGAAGAGCCGTGCGGTGATGGGGGGTTTGCCATCGAGGCGGATGAGGAGGAGGAGGAGGAGGAGGAGGAGGGAAGAAAATTTTTGGAGGAGGAGGGAGTTTAGTCTGGTAGTGGAGATTGTGGATGGGGGATCGGAAGTAATTGAGGGGTGTGGATGTGAAATAAAAAAAAATCCCGATCCCCCTTTGGTTAAAAATGTCAGGAGAAAAAAAATTTATCAAATAATTACCAAAATGGCATGGTCTACGGCTGAATTTTTTAGCGAGAATTTTCCCGCAACTGCATTACTTGACGGTTATAACCTAGCCGTCAATAAATCAAATAGTTTTTCTTGACGGGTTAATCTAAAACCATTAAGTAATATGGTCAAATTTTATTATTTAACAAAAAAGGGTATTTTCTTGACGTATGTCTAAAATCGTCAAAATAACCTCTTTTCTTAACGGTTTTTCACGACCATCAAGAAATAAACCGTCAAAAAACGTCATTTTTCTTGTAGTGATTTTGTATAGACAATCTTAGTATAAAATATAATGTATATTCCTAAACAAGTATTTTATACAATAGTAGTTTAGTAAGTATATTATTTGTCATTATAATTGTTTGCCATTAAAATCTTTTGATTGCAAATTTTAATACAAACAGAACAGTATTACAATGTAGGACTTAGACGTAGTCCTAGGAGTACACTTTTGTTTATCTGGGTCCCTTATGCCGATGGAGCGAGTGGTAATACGTTGACTCCGTTGACGATCAGACGACGGTTCTCGGTTCTCGGTTCTCTGAAGGTTTGGATTGCTCTGGGTGCTGGAGCTTGCGGAGAGGAAGAAGATGTTGAGTGTCTGTATCTGTCTCTCTGTATATCGGTGGTTGTGCGATATATCTTCTCCGTGTGTGAAAAAGGAAATAATCCCTCTATTTATAGTCTACAGGCTGGCTGCTCATGCGCGCATATGTGGGATGCACCTGTACGTAGGGACGCCACATGGTGATTGCTGATGGAGGCGCATCGATGATGTGCTTTGATTGAGGAGTTGAATCCTTCCTATTGCTTTTGTGGGTTGCGGCCGAGCTGACACGTAGCGATGGAGAGGATCTTTCTGTTGCTGTGATCTTGGGTGATTAGCACCCCTTCGTAGGCTGAATCGAGTCTAAGGACACGTGTCGTAGGTCCATGGCTCGAAGATCTCGGATTTGGTGGGGAATGATCTGATAGGATGTGCCTGGGATTGGGCGTATGAGAAGACTTTGTCTCGTAACCTTTAGGAGTCACGAACCAGTCTGGGTGCACAGCTTTTGAGGCGCATGCGAGGCTTCAGTAGTTACTTGACTTCTTTCTTTAGGGATCAGAGAAAAAGTCTGAGGCGCATGGCTTTTGAGATGCATGCAGAGATTTAGGCGCATGGCTGCAACGGCGCATACGAGATGGTTGGGCGGCCACGTGGCTTGTAACCGCCGAAGAAAAGTAATGATGATGTTTACGGTGGTGACGCTTCGTCTTCTGTAAAAGCTTTTAACTGCTCAGTCCTTGGGGGACGTGTTGCCAACTCTGTCAGTCTTCAGCATTTAATGTTCTTGACAGGTGATGGGCAGTTGATGTGGGCGCATCGATCGGCGTTCCACTAGGTGCATGGGGACGCATGGTCGTATCCTCGTAAGGCGCTTGGTGCTGAGGGGCACGTCTGTATGATGTGAAGTCTGACCGACACATCCGCCTTGCATGATGCGTCTTTATTGGTCCGACTGTTACGTTCTTCGAGTGCTTTAAATAGCCGTTTTTGACTTGGTTGAATTCGAAGCGTCAGGTTCATCACCATTAAATACAAATTCATTACATGGGATTCGGAGAGCCAGCCACTTGGCGCGTGGGTTTGATTTGCCCGGCCTATAAATAGTGGCATAGAGAGAGTTTACTTCTCGTTCTCACACGTCCTTCTGACATGAACTTGTTTGCTCGAGCGCATTCTGTTGAAGAGATGCTCCCGAGGGTGAAGATGCGACGCATTGTCTTCATTGATGCACTTGAAGGTGACTGTTACATCCAAAAGTCGGAGTCGAGGGCTTCTGAGGCTGGTGGATGGTGCCTGTTGCATCCAAAGATCGGGATGCTCGAGCCTCGTCTCCGTTATGCTGGAAGAGCCGCAGATCGAAATTGCGGTACTGCAGCTTTGGAGGCTCTTTCTTCTTTCAGAGTGGGTGTTGCCCATTCTGGTTGTGTTGAAAGCCTCCTTTTGCCGCGGATTGATTGCGGAGAGCTCTTCCTCCAGCTAGAGGGTTGATTGCCACCCTCCTTCTGCTCAATAAATGCTTCATTAGTCGAAGCATTTAATGGCGCATATGCTGACACTTCATGATGCGCCTAACTAGGATGCTGAAGGGCGGCATATAATTGAGCTGCTGAAGGGATGCACATAACTGAGCCGCTGAAGGGATGCACATAACTGAGGATGCACATAACTGAGCTGCTGAAGGGATGCGCCTGGCTGAGAGCGCATGGCGAGATATGCCTGACTGGGAGCACATAGTGAGATGCGCCTATTTAAGAGCGCATGGTGGCTGCTGCGTCTGGCTGTAGACTTAGGGTCTTTTTTTTTGTAGAAGTTCTCCTTTGTACAGCCTTTTTCTAGACATGTAATAGACTTTTATATGAAAACAAAAATCTTCCTTTAATGTCTATGCTTTTGCTGTTTGCTGTGCCAAGTACTTCATCTGAGCTGTCTGGCGCATGTGGTGTTCGGCGCATAGGATTTCTGGTCCTGAAATTCCATGCTTCTACAAGACCCCCTTCAAAGTTTTTAAAACTTTTTGTCAAGTTTTGGAATACTTTGAATAAGAAGCATGGTGGTTGGGGCGCATGACTATTCGGGCGCATGGATACTCCGCGCATCAGTGATGGGGCGCATGTACCTCCCAGTTAATGCAAATGATAATGTCTCGATAACCAAGAAGATTAATGATGATCTTTTTGGATTTATTTGCAGTTATCTCCTCGCAGAACCCGAGGCGATGACTGAGGTCACAAACTCTATCGGTTCACGCGTGCGACTGAGCCTATAAATAGGTGTGAGATGAAGAGAGAGAGAGCACTTCCTCTCTTTGCTTTAGAGTTCTTTTTTTTAAAAAACCCTAACTTTCTTCCTTCGAGAAATGGCTCCCAAGACTCCTCGCGGCAGTGCTGGCAAGGGACGAGGCAAAGGAAAAGAGCCTGTAGTGGCAGTCGCGGCTGATGTCCTCCGTCCGCCTGTCGACGTTCGACCGGCGATCGTTGGTAAGTTTTATCATTCTGTGTCATTTTTAGAACTTCACACACGCCGACGCACCTGGACCTTGAGTCCTAGTGATGTGCTTTCGCCGACGCGCTTGGGTTTAAACCCTGATGATGCGCCGAAGCTCCATTGCTGACGCGCATGGGTTTAGACCCTGATGATGCACCGAAGCCCTACTGCTGACGCGCATGAGTTTAACCCTGATGATGCATCGAAGCTCTACTGCTGTTGCGCATGGGATTAACCCTGATGATGTGCCAAAGCTCTACTGCTGACACGTATGGGTTTAACCCTGATGATGCGCCGAAGCTTCTTTTTCAGATGCGCCTGAGCCTTATGCACTTTTGATGAGAGCGTAGCTCAGATTCTTTTGTTGTTTCAAACATATCTGAATCTTTGCCTTCTTTTGTTGACCACCAGTGTCGATGACTGTCCCACTCTTGAATGAAGTGCTTCTGGACGCTGCCATCTGCCAGATGGGCGTGGATTATAATGAGGAGGTGATAAACCCTGCCCAAGCTGCTATTATGCTGGATCAGCATCCTGAAAGAATGTCTCAAATTTGGGAACAACCATATGGGTTCCTCAAACGGATGACGAAGCGTGGCATTTTGAAATCTACCACTTCTGATAATGTGACTTTCTTGAAGCTTGAGTTCCTGTTTGGGGATCGCCTTACTTCTATTGAAGCAAAGGTGTTAAAGGTCAAGGAAGATTGGTTTTTTACAGCCAGGGGGGTGCATATGACTGTTAAGCAACTTGAACGTCAATGGCCTTTGACGGCTTTCTGTCGTCTTACTTCCAAGAGAAGGATGTCTTGGGAGCTAACCCCATCTCAGGGGGGAGCGGTGGCAGGCATCATCATGATCGACTTTACCTCCGATCAAAGAGATACTTTGGCCGCCGTACGGACTGGGCCTTCTTTCACCTGGCGGACTCTACGTCCTGGGAGCATTTACAGTGATGTTCCCATCAATACATTTGCTTTTGGCGCTTTGACTTTTGCAAATTGCATGCTGTTGATGGAGTGATCGTACCCGAAAGATGAATTTCGGGTAGAGGGTTGGTTTCATTATGTTTCTAAATGGGACAAGCTGATACTCTGGATTCTGTCGCGGTTTCAAACCGAATTCCGAGAGATTGGGTTGACGGCCGCAATCCGTGCTACTCAGGCATGCATCGACATTAACAGGCATATGTTTCTCGCGCTTCTGGAGATGTTTAACACCCAGACCGGGACTTTCTTTACTCCGGTAGGGGAGCTGGGACTCGCACTTCATGTAATGTAGGAGGTGTCAAAGCTCCCTTGGGGATCAGAACCTTATGAGAAATACTTCTCGACCAACGAGGAGTTCCAAGTCCTGGGGGACAAAGCCGAGGAGATGATGGTCGTCTTCAAGGAAGTGGCGAGTCATCATTATTATATGCAGAAGAGGGATAAGAGTGGGTCGCAGTCTCACGTGACCGCTTGGAGAGATTACGTCTTTAAGCAAGACAAGGAGCCCTTTCAGTTTACCACTCTGCCAGTGCTTTCCCGTAGCGAGGTACTTTCCGAAATGAGCAGGTTAGGTGAGAAGAATCCCCGAGAAAACGAGGACCGTCAGTCGGACAAACGCTCCTATAGCGATTTCTGGCACCTTACTCATCGGATGTCGTCAAAAGCAGTGTTAGCTGCGTATCTGATGGTTTGGCTTCGGGATTATGTCTTCTCGGGCAGGTAGGTTCTGTGGAGATGGTGACCCGGAATCTAATCCTGCCAGCTGTAAAGTTGGTTTTTGGCCGGCGCCTGGCTCTACTCCCCGCAATGGTGTGTAACCTGCTGCGAGGTTTACGAGAATTTGCGGGGAATATGGTTCATGACCGAGGTAGGAACGACAACTTCCTCCGTGCCGAACTGCCGTTTCATTATTTCATGGGGTGGTTAATTTTACACCATCCCAATGTGATGAATCCAGGCACAGAAGAAGACCACAGGGCCGGAGATGCATTCCTCCGCCGTTTCTACCAGAGGAGCTGGTTGCATACTGGCGTTCCTGTTTGCAGGAAAATTTTATCCCACCTTCAGGGGTGGGAAATCACCAAAGTTGGTCCTGTCTTTTCGGGTTTTGAGGCCAACGAAGATTTAATAGATTCGGGTGAAGATGCCACCACTATGCCTCCATGGGGATTCCGCTGGTTGTAAAGTATCCGGCCGTCCTATCTGGTGTACCGGAATAGGAACCAGTGTTACCTGGAACCGTATTTGCCGAGCCATTTTGCACAGAAATTCGGCTATGCTCAGTTGATATTGGATAATCCCAGTATTAACCTGGGGTATACTGGAAGTTTGTTGGATGGTGCACGAGCTTGGCATTACTACAATGCTGGATGTGCCGGAGCTTGCTTTACGCTGCCCGTCCAGAATCCGCGGTCGCCGATTCTTTTCTCGGCCGCCAAATTTTACTGTGTTATGGCTGCCGTGCCTCCCGGATATGAGAGGGAGACCAGCCTCATTGCGGACACCCAGTTAGCGGTGACCGGGAACATATTGGCGAAGGCTCGATCGTACCGTTCGCCAGAGGTGGGTTATCGAGGTACCCATGCCGTATCCACAGGGGGTCAGGCAGAGCCCTCGGTCGATCAACCGAAAAGACGTGCGGATACAGAGGCTGGCTCTTCTACGTCAAAGAAGCAGAAGAAGACATCATCACCGACAGTGTCATCGGACTCAGCACCTGCGAAGGTAAGGATGTCCCATATAGTTTGGTTAGGTCCAACATTTCTTGTGACCTATGCTTTCTTTTTGTAGGAGCCGCTAAAAAGGAGACCCGTACTCCAAAATCTGGTGGCAGCAGACCAAGGGAGGTGGTGGGCTCATCTGAAGAGCGTATTCCGCTGTTTGTGATGTCTCCCGTGGAGGAGAACCCAGACGATGTCGTTGTTGTAGAGATTCCAGTATCTCTGGATTGTGTTGGAAGGGAAGCTGAGTTTGAGACAGTTTCCAGGATGGTGCAAGTCACCGTAGGGGCCTTGGACGTTGAGGGTCCTGCGAACACGGGTCCTCCAGATGAGGAAGTGGAGTGGAGTTTGTCGTTTTCAGATGACGTTCCTCCAGAGATGCATGAGCCTGTTGCGGGGGCAACAGACGTGATTGAAACAGAGGAGAGAGTTGGTTTCCCTCCTTGTCATGATGAGAGGAGGTCGACTATAGCGTTGCCGAGCCCTACCCCAGACTCAGCAGCAGAGGCTGAGGTGGCTCCCAACCGGGAGGTAGCGACAGATTCTATCCCTGTAGAGGGATTTGATGGTGAAAGTGAGACTCGTTTGCCGATCATGACTCCAAGGGGGTCGAGTCAGGAGACAAGTGCTGGTCTCACTGTTCTGCCGGAGGGGGAATGTCCCGTACTGCCTGCTGATAGCGTGTTGGGGACGGATGAGGTAGCCGCTGACGTCGGTGGTTCCTCCGAGCTTGAGAAGGGTAAGGGTTTGCTGGAACCCATTGTTGCTCCTTCTACTTGGGGTACGATATCGACGCCTCTCTCGGCTCTTTCTGCTCTTTTTGCTCTTCGGTCTAGTAGTCAAGCCCCTATTGAGGAAGAGCCCGTTGATGCCGAGGTTCCAACCTCGCAGGTTGAGGCCGACAGGCCCTCTTCCGGTCCGCTGTCTAGAGCAGCTCCTCCAACTCCTGCTATGACATCGCAGGTGCTGGCGGATGCAGATGAGTATGTGAAGTTCATTATTGAGGCGGTGTATAAGATGCTGCAGAGAGGCGTATCGGCAGTGATGGATGCCGATAAGAGCTTCACGACGGCAAAAACTCTGGCACTGCCTCACATCAATCTGATACGTTTCCACTAGGGCCATGACCATATGGCCAAGATTCTGTAGGCCTCGGTGGCCGAGCTGGACCAGCTGCTTTTTGAGTTTCAGTGTATCCAGCGAAATAATCTTTCCGTCCTGGTAGACGCAGAAAATGAGAAGTTGATCGCTGAGACTGAGTCCTCTTATCAGGCCACCGTGGGTGTCTGGAAACGCGAAGTGGCTGAGACTGAAGCTGCGGTGGAGCGGTTGTCTCAGTCCACGCAGGAGAAGGTGGAGTTGCGAGCTGCGTTGGATGCTAGTATTGCGGAGTTTGATGCCAAGATTCGCCGCCTTGATGACCAGCGAGCCCGACTCTTATTAGATGCTGAGCGTGTCCAGGCTGAACATGTAGCATTTAAGAAGGAGGAAGCGGCTTTCACCCACCGGGCTCTTACCCTGGCTCAGCAGCGGCAGCAGTTGGACGAGAAGCATGAGGATGACACTTCTCCTGAGGCTATAGAAGCGATGCGTCAAGAAGCCGAACGCCGGGTCCTGGCGACTGTAGAGACTCGGCCGACAGACTTGAGGCATCGAATTGAAGAGCTTTCGGCCAACCCTGGGGATGTTTAGGGATTGTAGTCTTTTTTTTGTTTTGTTTTACAACTCTTGCTGGGGTGTAATCCTTTACTTTTGAATAAAGAATACTGAGTTTTTGTGGTGTGTTTATTTGTTGTCATGAACTTGATGATTTGTGTGGACCAATTATCTTTTGTGCACCTTAGTTTTTAGGTACATATAATAAGCTCGAGAGAACCGACATGTTTGCTCAGAGGTGATGTGGACGTGGCAAATATGGGATTCAAATGATGGAATCTTCCTACTCAGAGGTGTTATGGACGTGGTAGGAATGACTCTGGGGGGATACGCAGAACTACTCAGAGGTAATGTTGACATGGAAGTTCTGTGATCAATGTACGGCAATGCGGGGGTTGTCCGTACGGGATGTTTACTCAGAGGTAATGTAGACGTGGTAAACATGATGGGTAGCGTAGTCTTACGGAGTATATGATCCCGCTTTGCAGGGCGTAGGGGAACAACTCAGAGGTGATATGGACGTGGTTGTTGTTCTACTGAAGAATGCCACGGAACAGCTGGGTTCCGGAAGCAAAAGGAATTGTATGTGAGCCTTGATTATTGGGTCCACAGACTCCTTTGTGGAGGTACATGTCTGAAAGATGTCAAGAGTAGTACTTCTTCAGAAACTTGCCGTTGATGGGAATCATAAACAAGTCCCCATTGGTTTGGCGAGGCGGTAAGCACCGTTTGAGTATACCGTCTCTATGATGAAAGGTCCCTCGTACTTGGGCTCGAACTTTTCTGGTGTCTTGTGAGTCAATACCATCGGCCTCCTGACTGCCAGAACCAGGTCGCCTACTTGGAAAGTCCTCTGCTTGACATTTTTGTTTTGTCACTACCACCTTTCTAGCTTGGGTATATTTTGGTCATTTTTCAAATTTTAGGAAATTTTGGAATTATTATGTATTATTATGATTTATTAGAATTAATATGATTTTTGGTGATTTTTTAGGATAATTGATTTGGGCCTATAGTTGACTTTGACTTGTGTTGACTAGAAGACTAACCTAGTGACTAGTCTAGGTTATGGCCACTTAGTTAGGTTAAGTAACCTTGGTTTGACCTAATTTAATGAGGTTTAAGTCATTGAAACTAGTTAGGAGTGATTTGGAGTTGTTTAGGCTAATATGGCTTAAGACTTCATAAGTCATGACTTATGGTTTTTACCATTTAATAAAATAACTTAGCCATAGCCTATAGGACTTGGCCCAAAGCCCAAATTAGCAACCCTAACATTTTGTCCAGCCAACCCAGGGATTCCCCCACTATTTAATCTCTCCTAATTTCTAGGGCTAGCCTCCTTTCATTAGAAAATCTATTTCAAGAAGAAAGAGGTGAGCTCCCATCTTTAGAAATTCATAATAAATCCATTTTAGGTCATTTTCCCCTCAAACTAGTTGCATTAGATCCTAATATCAATATTCTTGCTGTTGGTATTGATTGTTTGCAGGAAGGAAACAATTTGTGAGATTTGGATGGTTGAGGAAATCATTCCAATTGGGGATTATTCATCCATTGTTCATAAATAGGTAACTTCCCCATTTCTTTATGGATTTTTATTTTGTCTTCACCAATAGGAAGCCCTAAGGGTCCCCTAAGATTCTGGATAGGATTCGTGTCGGGTGTCTAGGGTTTTGTATCCGTTTTGGACACGTATCTGTGTTCATACGCAGGTGTTTGTGTAAATGCCACAGTGGAACTTTTCCTGTTAGTTTCGATTTGTGTTTGAATAGGAATCTTTGTTTTGATGTCGCTTACACGTTTTTGGGGGACTGAGGTAGTTTTGGACTTGTGTCGAGTCGGTTTGGACACATGGACACATCCGCGCGTGCTTGGGGCTGCACTGTCCTGCTGTGCGGGGGCTGCAGCGGATACGACACGCGGCTAGCGGACACGAAACTCGACACACACCACGGGGCACTGACTGACATGCCACGTGTCATGTTTCAGATGACCACGTGGCGTGTCGAGGGAGAAATCCCTAGTGCATTGATTTTACACACACACACACACGTGCACAGTTGGCCACTGACACGAGTTTGGACACGGAGCTGGACACTTCGTAGACACGACTCAGGCACTTAGACACCTACCCTGACACCCCACCTAGCTATTGACACGACCACGAGACACTTGGACACTTGTGTCGTGTCCTAGACCTAGGTGCACCTGTGCACGAGACAGTGCACTGCTGTCCGTGTCCTGTGTATTAGTTTTGGTTAAATCATTGTCTGGACACGTTTGTGTCTACTATGGTGGACACAAACTCATTGTAGGACACGTACATAATGTGTAGGTTCATTACCAACCCATAGTCTCACATGTTAGTTTGATTGTTAATCTCAAATATACATTTACCCCAAATTACTGATACATATATTTTCTGTGAATTCCAGTTTTGGTACATGAACCTTGCCATCAATTTCTGACCTATTTAATACTGTTAGTTATAGGTTTTAGTCTCTAAATTAGTTCTTCTATATGTAAACTAACTGTGGGTATGATTTTGGGATTGTTCGATTGATATTTGAAGTTGAAATTGGGGATTGATAGTATGGACTGTTTTAGTAGCTTTAATGAGATATAATATGTTGTATGGACTATTAAAATTTAATGTTCAATATCTGAGAATGAAGAGGTGGGCTGAAACTGGAATTTATGGGACAATAAATTGATTTCCTTTTTCCTTTTCTTCTTAACTGAGATTAACTTGATATGTTAACTTTGATGTAAAAACTGAGAATTGGTTTTGGTTAAATTTGTAAAACCTGAGAATACAAGAGTGTGTGAAAAACTGAGATTTTGGGTTGGGGTTGTTAGGTAAAATCTGAATGGCATGTACATATTTTCTTCCTGCTCACTGTTTTGTATTTCTGCACATTGTCTCACCTACACATCTAGTTTTGTTCAGTCATACTTTAGACACCACTGCCAACACACACACTATCACTTCTCTAATCACTGCTTAAATTTTTCCTGCTCACTGTTTACTGGTTCACTCATACACTGTTGAATGGTTGGTCACTGTTTTCTATTTCCTGCACCACAGTACACACACACACACACAGGTTCCTCTTATTCTCCCACTGTTGTATTTTCCTGCACCTTGTTTATGTATGCCTAAATGCACACACACACTTTTAATTCCTGTATACACACACACAGCTGCACTTGTTTACCCACACACCAATTCATGTGTACCACATACAAATTCCCATGTTTCATATATGCCTAACTAATGTAGAGTTCATAAATGAACCTCTAATATATGTGTCTATATATAATGCAATGTGTTGTATATTGTAGGCTAATAGATACATTGTGATATGTGTGTTCCTATACATATGAATATGGTTTTTTATATAGAGGGTTACATTGTGTATTGATTTGGGGGATGCCATGATAGTAGGCACATGGGGTTGTTTGGGTGCAAGTTCATATTTGTGCCATTGTGTATACTTGGAATATGTGTGTTGTCTAGTATAGACTTGTTAGAGCCTAGCATGACTTGTTAGACCTAGATAGTTGAGTTTAGACTTGATTAGACTAAGTTGACCTAGTTTGACTTCTAGGATTGACCAAAGTTGACCAAGAGTTGACTTTAGCCTAGATTGACCTAGAATCATGTAGAATGCATAGTATGACTCCATTTTACTATTCTGGACTTGTTGTGACTTGCGCTGTTCTGATTAGGAGCCAGACACCACTCCTTGGACAGTACGTTTTATATTGGACACTCATATACAGGCGAGTACATTCTCTGATCATTTTATATCCTGCTTAGAATTATTTCCTGCAGTAGATTACTTTACTTGTACTGTCACGTTGGTCACACGGATTGGTACTATATGGATCCCTTCTTGAGATGTTATCCTTAGGGAGCATCAGGTACTACATGTTCTGTACGTTTCACTTACATGGCGTATCATATGCTTCATTGGTTCTTTGATCACTTACGACATATACTCTTATGATCGTAGAGTCTTCCTAGAATCCTTATCCCATTTATGGTACTACTATGTATCACCTTCGGGGTCTATCACCTTCGGGGTCTACTACCCTTCGGGGGCTGTTACATAGCATCATATAACATAACCTGGCTGGATCCTTGTGTATTGATTGGGGGTACGGGGGAGTAGAAATGGACATGTAAATAATACCCAAGTAGTATCTTATCAGAATCTCTTTCATAGTGTCTTATCAGAATCTTCTATGCCATTTACATGTCTATATTGTACTCTGACTCACTAGTCACATGATAGTTCTCTATTTATAGTAGATATTCTTTTACAGCTTTCTCTCTTTGTTTACATACTGCACTTCTTTCAGTACTTGTATCTTACTTTACTGCATGATTATATCTTCTAACCTGCTATGATCTGTTGAGATGTACTGTACTCGCTCATGTCCTGACTGGACCTGTTGAAAATATACAGAGGACGAGGAGGAGGCTTGCCTGGACACTTACTACGGGGCAGCCTTAGATGACACCTGCGAGCTGGACCCTCAGGAGGACCCAGCTCTAGCTGAGAAGATTACCCCGATTGCCTAGACTAGACTAGTTAGGCTTATCTTATTTTATGCAGTCTTGAGACATGTTCTAGTTAGACTTTATTTTGGAGTTCAGTGTTGTATATATTTCTTTCATCTGAGACCTTGTACTGTTGGATATTGCTGGGATTATCTTAGACTACTGTTATTTCTTCTATTTTGTTCCTTGAGTTCTATTTCATATCGTGCTATCTCTTCCTTAGTTGTGATTGAGTTTACTATTGCTATGTCACCCCCATTCGGGGAGTATAAACTATTAGAGATATATTGTTAGATGTTGTTACCTAGGACAGCGTTCTACCGCCGACACTGCGGCGTAGGCTGGGCGTTGTTACGTTTTCGTACCCTCACAGTGGGTGCGGGTCGTAACACGTTTTTAGTGGTGGCCCATGCAGGTCTAGACTAGAAGTGTAGTGGAACTCGAACTAGTGTATTACTGCAGCCTGCTATAGGATATATGATATTAATTTTAATATATTCAATCACTTTAGAAAAATTCCTTTTTATTGCCATCTAAATCCTTTTGTCAGCTGATCCTTTGAATTATAATTGTCCGCCTTTGTTATTTCGCATCTTTCTCAGAAATTGATACTCTTGTTTGTCTATCTTCAGGATGGTAGAGACTCGATCGCAGCGTGCCATTCATGAGGATGCTATAGAGGGGACTGCTACCTCTCAGCTAGCACGGCGAGGCCAGGAGACTGCAGCTCTTGTCACCTCAGCTCGTGTTGAGACCTCGGCAGCCGCAGCAGGGGGTATGCATCCACCGACTGGGAGGCAGGACCCGGTCATTCCAGAGGATCCTTTCCTGCCGCCACCGCCTCCAGGACATGTGGACGCAGCTCAGATGTTCGCGTATTTCCAGCAGTTCATGGACCGACAGCAGGCTCGGCAGGACAGAGGCATGGAGTTGGCCGTTACGACAGCCGCAGCTCGACCTGTAGTACAGTAGCCGAGGACACCGGGGATCGAGCAGTTTCAGAAGATGAGCCCAGAGACTTTCTGGGGACAGAGGGGATCTTATATGCCGATGAGTGGATCGAGCATATAGAGGAGATCTTCCGCTTGGCCAGGATTCCAGCAGACCTTCAGATCGAGGCCGCAGCTAGCCGGATGCGAGATCTTGCTCGCACCTGGTATCAGTCAGACCCCAGGGTAGGGGTACCAGGGCAGACTTGGGAGCAGTTCAGGGGCTTCTTCAAGAAGAAGTTCTTTCCAGATTCAGCAGTCAGAGCCTTAGAGTCGCAGTTTGAGAGCTTGGTCCAGGGGAGCCTCTCAGTAGAGGAGTATGCTGGAGAGTTTGGTCGTTTCGGCAGGTTCGTGGAGGGCTTGAGCGAGACGGCGAAGGCCCAGAGGTTCCGGAAGGGTCTGGTCAAGGAGGTCAAGTCCCTGACCAAGGGCAGCAGAGATGCTACGTTCGAGAAGATCTTGACGGGGGCCCTGTTAGCTGAGGATGATCTTGAGCTTAGGCTCAAGAGAGGGAGAGACCCAGTTGGAGACAGCAGCAGCGGGGGCCAGGCCAAGAGGCCCTACTTTCAGCATCAGCAGCTGAGGTAGTTTCAGCCGCAGCCGATCCAGCAGAGGCCAGTTCAGCAGCAGCAGCCGAGACAGCACCAGCAGGGTCAGAGACAGGGAGCCACTTATGCCTACTGCAAGAAGCCTGGGCACATCTTCAATGAGTGCCGAAAGAGGCTAGGCCTGTGCCTATTGTGTGGTTCAGCAGACCACCAGATGAGGGAGAACAGCATAGCACGAGCAGGCCCGGGAGGAGGAGCCAGAGCTCCAGCAGGCCAGCAGCGGAGACCAGCCCTGCCGATGGAGCAGCAGAGGTTCGTCTAGCACCAGCAGCAGGCCAGGAGAGGCCAGCAGGGGCGAGCTTTTGCCATGGCAGCTGGAGAGGCAGAGGTGACTGGAGAGCTGATTGCAGGTTCGATTCTTCTCGACTCCAGTCCAGCATTTGCCTTATTCGATTTCGGTGCTTCCCATAGCTTTATATCAGTATCTTTTGCGATTAGACACGACATCATAGCTGAATCGTTGCCTAGGACTTACAAGATCACGACCGGGGGTGGCATTATCCTCGTGAGTGATGTTTGTAAGGGTCGGAGAGTAGTTTTGGGAGGCCGTGAGTTGGAGGTGAGCCTGCTCGTAATGCCATTGCCGAACTACGATATAGTACTAGGCATGGATTGGTTGAGCAGGCACCACGCCAGCATTGATTGCAGAGGGGGTAGAGTTCTCTTCAGAGCACCGGGGGAGCCAGAGTTCGAGTACTCCAGACGTCATACAGAGCAGAGCAGCGGAGTCATCTGTGGAGTCTCGATCGAGAAGCAGACGATTCCACACCCCTTGATAGCAGAGTATATGGATGTTTTCCCGGAGGAGTTGCTGGGACTGCCACCAGACAAGGACATTGAGTTCTTGATAGACTTGGTTCCAGGAGCGGAACCCATCTCTCAGCATGTCTATTGGGTGAACAACAGCGAGCTGGTGGAGCTGAAGAAGCAAGTGGATGAGCTATAGGACAAGGGCTTCATCTGCTCGAGTTCGTCGCCATGGGGTGCACCAGTGTTGTTCGTGCCGAAGAAGGATGGGTCAGTACGCATGTGTATTGACTATAGGGCACTCAACAACCTCACGATCAAGAACAAATACCCACTGCCGCGGATCGACGATCTATTTGACCAGTTGAGCGGAGCTCGGGTATTTTCCAAGATTGATCTGAGGTCGGGATATCACCAGGTGAAGGTGAAGGGGGAGGATATTCCCAAGACCACCTTCAGGACGCGGTATGGGCAGTTCGAGTTTTTGGTTATGCCATTTGGGCTAACCAATGCACCAGCTGTGTTTATGAACCTTATGAACAAGGTGTTCCATCAGTATCTGGATCAGTTTGTAGTGGTGTTTATTGATGATATCTTGATATATTCCAAGACTGAGGAGGAGTACGAGGAGCATCTGAGGATCGTGCTGGAGACTCTCAGGCGGGAGCAGCTTTATGGAAAGCTCTCCAAGTGTGAGTTCTTCTTGGATCGGGTGGACTTCTTGGGGCATGTGGTGACTGGAGATGGTATCTCAGTTGACCCCAAGAAGATTGTAGCAGTTGAGGCATGGGCAGCGCCGACTTCAGTTGCAGAGATCAGGAGCTTCCTAGGGCTGGCAGGATATTACCGGAGATTTGTGCAGGATTTCTCCCGGGTTGCAGAGCCGTTGACACGGTTGACCCGGAAGGATACTGAGTATGTATGGTCAGAGGAGTGTCAGGCAGCTTTTGATGAGTTGAAAAAGCGGCTGACAACAGCTCCGATTCTGACGTTGCCTTCAGGATCAGGTAGATTCACTATTATAGTGATGCTTCAGGGAAGGGGCTGGGTGTGTGTTGCAGCAGCACGGAAAGGTAATTGCCTATGCTTCCAGGCAATTGTGTCCCCATGAGAAACACTACCCACCCACGACCTGGAGCTGGCAGCAGTGATATTTGCTCTGAAGCTGTGGAAGCATATCTGTATGGTGAGAGGGTGGAGATCTTCACAGATCATAAGAGTTTAAAGTATGTGTTCACTCAGAAGGAGTTGAACATGAGACAGCACAGATGGTTGGAGTTGATGAAGGACTTCGATATTGCACTGCAGTATCATCCAGGGAAGGCTAAAGTGGTTGCCGATGCCTTGAGTAGGTATCCGACAGCCATGTGTTTGACCATGGATCGGCATTTGCTTGCCGACTTAGAGAGCCTTGGGATTGAGGTGATCGTGTCGGAAGTAAGATACAGCTATGGGGGATACAGATTCAGTCAGACTTGGTAGAGAGGATCAAGGCGGCCCAGTTCAAGGATGTGGCTTTACAGAGTATCAGAGAGCAGATCAGTATAGGAGTGGGGGATGCTGAGTTTTTACTTACAGAGGATGGTGCCCTAAGGTACGGTGCCAGGTTATGTGTGCCTAGCGGGGAGCTCAGAGAGCAGGTTATGCAGGAGGCCCACAGATCTCAGTGCTCTATACACCCGGGTGCCAACAAGATGTACCGAGATCTGCAGGAGCATGTATGGTGGTCAGGAATGAAGCGGGAGGTGTCCCACTTCATGGCTAGGTGTTTGGTCTGTCAGCAGGTCCAGGCAGAGAGACAGAGGCCCGGTAGATTGTTGCAGCCGCTGTCCATTCCCGAGTGGAAATGAGAACATATCACGATGGACTTCGTTTCAAGATTGTCGCGTACTCCAGGAGGGAAAGACGCGATTTGGGTCATCGTTGATAGGTTGACAAAATCGGCCCATTCTTGCCATTCAAGGTGGGTACGTCTACAAAGAGGCTGGCGGAGATGTATATGCGACAGATAGTCAGGATCCACGGAGTTCCGGTCAGCATCGTCTCAGATCGGGATAACCGTTTACTTCCTATTTCTGGAGGAGTCTGCAGACCAGCTTGGGCACTCAGCTCAAGTTTAGTACTGCATACCACCCCCAGACGGATGGACAGTCATAGCGGACTATTCAGACCCTTGAGGATATGCTGCAGACGTGCGTTCTAGACTTTGGAGGTTCCTGAGAGGATCATCTTCGTTTGGTGGAGTTTGCCTACAATAATAGTTTCTAGGCCAGCATTGAGATGTCACCTTTCGAGGCTCTGTACGGGCGTAGGTGCCGTACACCCTTATCCTGGGATGATGTTGGTGAGCGAGCTTTGCTGGGGCCAGAGATGATTGTGGATGCGGCCGAGAAGGTGAAGCTCATCAGGGACAGACTTCGCGTGGCACAGGACAGACATCGGCACTGGGCCGATAGCCACCGGAGGCCCTTGGAGTTTGAGGTACATATAGAGTAGGATTAGATTTAGGTTGTTTGTTTGTGATTTTTGATCATGTTTGTTATTTATATTAATTGAGACCTTGCTTGTGATTAGGTCGAAGACCAGGTTTTCTTGAGGATATCTCCGACTCATGGTACGATACGTTTTGGTAGAGGCAGAAAGCTTAGCCCGTGCTTCATCGGCCCTTTCGTTATCAGCGGGAGAGTCGGTGACGTGGCTTACAGGCTAGACTTGTCGCCTGCACTTGTGGGGGTCCACAACGTATTTTATGTATCACAGTTGAGATGGTACGTGGCTGACCCTAGCCATGTGCTCGATCATTCAGAGATAGAGGTTGGGCCTTCTCTCAGCTATCCAGAGCAGCCAGTAGAGATTCTGGATCGACGGGAGAAAGTTCTGAGGAACCAGGTGATACCCTTGGTACGCGTCGCATGGAGGCATCATTCTCCAGGAGAGTCTACTGGGAGGGAGGATGAGATGCGCGAGCGGTACCCTTATCTTTTTGGACCTTGAGGTATACTTTTCTATCCTTCTCAGCAGTTTAGTTTGCCTTTAATTTCGTGGACAAAATTATTTTAAGGAGGGTAGATTTGTCACTACCACCTTTCTAGCTTGGGAGTATTTTGGTCATTTTTCAAATTTTGGGAAATTTTGGAATTATTATGTATTATTATGATTTATTAGAATTAATATAATTTTTGGTGATTTTTGGTGATTTTTTAGGATAATTGATTTGGGCCTATAGTTGACTTTGACTTGTGTTGACTAGAAGACTAACCTAGTGACTAGTCTCGGTTATGGCCACTTAGTTAGGTTAAGTAACCTTGGTTTGACCTAATTTAATGAGGTTAAGTCATTGAAACTAGTTAGGAGTGATTTGGAGTTGTTTAGGCTAATATGGCTTAAGACTTCATAAGTCATGACTTATGGTTTTAACCATTTAATAAAATAACTTAGCCATAGCCTATAGGACTTGGCCCAAAGCCCAAATTAGCAACCCTAACATTTTTTCCAGCCAACCTAGGGATTCCCCCACTATTTAATCTCTCCTAATTTCTAGGGCTAGCCTCCTTTCATTAGGAAATCTATTTCAAGAAGAAAGAGGTGAGCTCCCATCTTTAGAAATTTATAATAAATCCATTTTAGGTCCTTTTTCCCTCAAACTAGTTGCATTAGATCCTAATATCAATATTCTTGCTGTTGGTATTGATTGTTTGCAGAAAAGAAACAATTTGTGAGATTTGGGTGGTTGAGGAAATCATTTCATTTGGGGATTATTCACCCATTGTTCATAAATAGGTAACTTCCCCATTTCTTCATGGATTTTCATTTTGTCTTCACCAATAGGAAGCCCTAAGGGTCCCCTAAGATTCTGGATAGGATTCGTGTCGGGTGTCTAGGGTTTTGTGTCCGTTTTGGACACGTATCTGTGTTCATACGCAGGTGTTTGTGTAAATGCCACAGTGGAACTTTTTGTGTTAGTTTCGATTTGTGTTTGAATAGGAATC
>JANAVB010044326.1:0-22500 GCA_029216955.1 Iris pallida
TAATAATAAGATTTTATGATAAAAGCATTGATCAACTAGGGTGGAAATGGAAGGGGAATAGGTATGGCTTGGTATTGGAACCTTTGGCTATGGTTTGAATTCTACAAATGCTCTAAAATGTTTTCAAAAAGAATTCGACAAACGTTCATCAATCGAAGACTCTACCCACCTTAGAAATAAATTTCTTCCTCGAAAATTTTGAAGGGCACGATTAGTCATGATTAAGAGTATAATCAATAAATGATATGATCAATAATCGTAATGGATTAGGTCGTGAATAGTGTCTAATTTTAAAATATATCCATGGCATGATTAAAGTATAGTCAGAAGAGTCTAGTCGCGATGGTCAAGGATATAAAAATAGATTTAGCTGTAATAATCGTCAGGCACGATTAATGGCTATTGGGATTACAGGTACGGTCAACGATCAAAACTTAGACAAAGTCTAAACATGGTTAAAATCGCTTAGATACAACTAAGATGCAGTCATGATCAAGGTTAGTCATGCAAGTCATCCAAGCAGGATAAGATTTGGCATGAATATAAATATGACCAGAACAATGTTGTTCATAGTGGAATAAAATCTAAACATTAATAATAGAGTTGAAGTATTGGCACGACTATGACTTTAGTCAATTAGTTTAGCCACGATCAAAGTCATTTAAGGACGATCAAAGTTCAATTTGTTTGGCACGATTAACTATTTAGTGAAGATTATTTAAACACGATTACGGAGTCAAACTCTAGAAAATATGTGAATTGACTCGATCGGATATAATCAAAATGGTCTAGTTGTGACCATAAAATTGTTAAGGGCGATCTAATCGAAATCGTTCTAGCACGATTAATTATGTGGGTATGACCCTGGAATCAAAATTTAGGTGCAATTATAGATCTAGAGAAACATGGTATTAAAATCTAGCTATAGGTTTAAATAAGGAGGAACCGAATGACAACTGGTTAAATAGAGGATAAGGAGAAGGATAAGAAAGGAAGAAATACAAGCTTCATTTAAAATTTGATAATAAGGAATGAGATATCAAATCAGTTTGGAGTGTAAGTTGAAAATTTGCTGATCATGAAAATCATTAGTCATATGCAATAAAGATATAACCTCTATGGTATTCGAAACTCAAAATATTCGAAGTCACTTTGCCGAAAATATATACCTCGCCAGTGTACAACTAGCTGCAATAAACTCTTGGTGCCACAACTCAAGCAATAATACGGTAACGAATACCCATCTAACTATATCCAGTATTGACATAAAGATAACCATGGTATAGTTTTAACAATATTTGATGACTTACGCTTACTTGAAATTACTTCAACTTAGGGATCATGCCTTGCCAGTGCGCTGCTGGCTACAGCGAATCCACGGTCTCAATAAGTCAAGTAAATGGCGACAATGCGCTTCTGTCTTGCCATTGTAAGTCACCGATCATTCTTTTAACTATATCCATAAAATTTCAAAGGGACTTCTAAATTTTTTAAACAAATTGACTATGATGGAGGAAGTTAGAAATTTGAATAAACTGATCATGAAAGGGCAAGTGTACGTATCTGTCCTTGAAATGAAAGTATATGTTCTAAAATCAGACGATTGATTAGGAAGGGAGTGATCGAAGATAGAAGAAATATAAACTTTAATTTATGTTTCTCTAATATTCAAGATTGAGGGGAAAATGTATAAAGCACTATGTATACCTGCTATGAATATACATTATATACAAGTATTTATGTATATCCTAAATAAATCCACAAAATCCTAAAAATCAATCTAAGAGAAGATTATACTATTTCCAAGTAAAATATAAGTTTTAAATAGCGTTAATACATATATTATATTCGAAATAAAATTTACAGAAATTATTCACGAGACAAAATGGACTAGCAATATATACACATCTATATATCTACATGAACGTCATTGGCCTCATTTCATGACTACCAGGGCTTGGGCTGCGTTCGGGCTAGTTTAGAACAGCCGGGTCTTCTAAAAGTCGTATATTATTAAATAACTAATTAAATTACTTATAGGGATCAAGTCACAACTTTGCCTAGTTTCCTAGTTCAGACACTCTTATGGCTCGGTCTTCCCTACCATAGCTAATATACTGGTCAAAGCACGTCACTGTACTATTTGTGCCATCACTTCTAGTCACTCGGCACTCCAAAATTTAACCATGACTAAGGCATCCTTAAATATTTATAAAATTCCAAAAATCATAGTTTAATTCAAATAAATAAAGAGGATATTTTCAAAATTTAGGGAAAAGGGTTCGGGAGAAAACAAAGGGAAGCCTCCCCTATATATAGGAGATGGGAAGCCACAAATAGGAAGGATCAATTCTATGAAAAAAAAATCCTCCCATGAATTAAATTGGGTTTGATCCAACCTTATTCCAAATCAATCACAAAATATTATCATATATTAACAAGTCTTTAAAAAATAGATTCAATTATCAAAATTTGATAAGAGTAATTTAAATATTTATGGATGTACATTTATCATAAATGTAATATCTTCCAAAATAATATAGTAATAATTTAAATCTAAACATAACACTTGATAATAATCAGTTAATCCTATGAAAAATTCTCTTCTAAAATTTGGCAATCTTCTTTCTTTCAAAACATCTAAAATAGAAATAGAAATGGAAGTTATTCTCTGACTAGAAAAATAATAAAATAAGTATAAAAAAAATCAAAAAGTCGGAAATAGACTTATAAATCTTAGGTTATACCATCGTATCAAATTACTAGTACCTCCTTATGTGAAAGTCATCTAATAGAGTTTAGAATTCAATGAGACCTATGTAGCAACCTTAACTACCCAATCGGTCAATTTAAACAAGGGACTCGTAGTCCTGACCATTCTTCTAAAATTGACTTACTCCTAGTTGTGAATGAGTATTTCCTAGTCGCAGGCTTGCAGTAGTACGACTAACTTAATACTACCACAAGTTCGTAATCTTTTGCAAAAACAGACCTGCATGGGCCACCACAAAAACTTGTCACGACCTGCACCCGCTTTTCGGATACGAGACGTGTCCAAGCTAGCCTACGCCACTGTAATGCCTGTTGTTCGTATTACGTATCTTAGAATACGTGTACGTATTGTATCTTGTATTGCATGTCTCCTTGCTTGGTTTATTGGGTATTTAATTATTTGGTTCATCTTGGTTTGGGTTGGCTTGGTTCGGGTTGGGGTTGCTTTTGGTTCGATAGGGACCAAGGGGAGAACCCCTACCTACTAGCAACATCCCCATTTATTAGCCCCCTCTCCTTTCTCTCTCCTAATTACTCTTCTTCTTCTTCTCCATTAACTCCTCACCAACCTGTGAGAGAGAGAGAGAGATCTAGGCAAGTGCATCTTACTTCATGGAGGAACCCAAATTTATTGTTCCATTCTCTTCTTTACAGCATTCTAAAGCACTTTAGTGCTTGGCATTTTCAATTTCTATGGCTAAATTCTTGTAGAACTGAGTTTATTTTATTTTCGTATTTCTTGGGTTTTGATCTATTTAACATTGTTATTTTCAAGTTTTGATGGTTCCATGTTGTAGAGAATTTCGTTCTACCCCATTTTGACCTATGGAAGTTCGAATTTGGACTCTGAATGATGAAATTATGGAGCTTGGAAGCATGTCTTTATGGTGTTCTTCTTCTCAAAATTTGGAGAAGAAGAACAGTTCCAGCCGCATATAGTTTCCTGCCGCTTGAACTTAGCCGCATAGCCTTATGCGGCAAGTTCCACTTCTAGCCTTATGTACCAACTCAGCCGCATAAAGGCAGCGTGGCATTCCAGCCGCATGACTAGGGATGAACTCCTAGCCGCATGAGCTTTTCCCAATTGAGCCGCAAGGAGCTTTGATCCCCGCCAGCCGCAGATGCACCCGTCACTTCTAGCCGCATATGCAACCGTCCCCTTCCTGCCATGGGACTCGGTCCGATTCCAGCCGCATAAGGCCCGGTCATTTCTAGGGCCGTATGGAACCGCGCTGACACCAGCCGCATAAGCTCCTGCCCCTTTCAGCCGCATAGCGTCCGCCGCCCGCAGCCGCATATGCTCCTGCCTTCTTGAGCCGCATAAGAGCCTTTCCTCCAGCCGCATGAGACCCGACTTCTTGAGCCGCATGCGCCCTTGCTTCCTGGCCGCGTGCCCCTGCCTCTCCTGAACCACATGCGCACTCCTTTAATGGCTGCATGGGACCCAGTAATCCTGAGCCGCATAACCTTCTATTTTATGACTTAATTGTTATTCATTGGACTCATGTCTCGTAACCCTCATTGTAAGTTGGGTCTCTGGATGGAATACTTGTGCTATATTATTTTTGTATATCCCAGAACACGACAGTGACCCGTAGCGGTGCACTCCCGACTAACAACCTGACATGACATGATAGTGGCCCGTCGTGGCGCACACCTGACAATTATCTTGACATGATATATATCTCAAACAGCTGTTGCGACGGCTCATGACATGACATGACAAGTATAAATAACCTGGACACCGTGGGTGAATGTGCTTGTGTAAATAAATCAGTACTGTCTTGTCTCATGTCTAGGACAGGGACCCTTGAGTACCACGGTCAGGGGTACCTACTGAAATGGACTAAGGCTAATAACTAGAATAACACATTAGTCATGAAGAGATTTCCCAGCTACAGATAATCCCATTACCTGGGTACACTTGGGATCTGTAGCCTATCGTCGAGTAGGGAACATTTCCAGCACACTGTCATGTGTGCACCCTAAGTCACCTAAGGGTACATGCGTCTCCTGGACGATGTACCCACCTGAATTCAACCCTTAATATTCGACCTGGGTAACCTGGATGGTCTGCAGGGCTTGTGGCTGTAGAATAATCTTACTGCATTTTGTTAGTAACTAGGCCTGTGATAACCCTAGTTAGTTAAAGTATCAAGCCGTACTTATTGCTTAGCCGTGATTGTTGAATGGGGAACAACCAGTCTAGTCTTGTCTTGATCATGTACAAGATTGTTACATGTCCTGATTTCTTATGTTAGCTGCCGATAAATGGTGGAAAGCCAAGTTCCGTTCAGATGAAGGGTTAAAACCCCGGTCCTTGTTTGGTTTACGGACTGTAACCTGGTTATCTGAACAGTTCCATGGTTATCTCGTCGTATATCATCCTGGTATATTTTCTTTATTTCCAGCTCTTACTATTTATTTCTACTCGTGCTAATTGCTGGTTTTAGGTCCTAAGTGAAGCTTCCTTTATGACACTTGCTCTTTCGGGATCTGACCCAGCTGGTTTTGTATGGCCAGATTTCGGAGCAGCACCGAGGATCTACTGACTTTCCAGCCCGATGGTGACCACCAGGCGTAACCAGGGCAACGAGTGGGTTTATTTTTGATCTTCCACTTTATTTTAAAAATATTCTTTTGAGGCGTTTAGCCGACGAGCATCTGTTTAGCTCGATTGCACTCTTACTGTCTGCCTACGGGCTGTAACATGATTGACAGATCCTAGGGTTGATCATGTATGACTAAACTCTTGCTAGTCCTGTCATTTTTGTAACGACTAGCTTCATGATCATCCAATAGTAATGTATGGGACGCCTTGCTATTATATATTGGTGCTCTGACATCTTGTAACTATTATTGTTTGCTTGAGATTGAGACAATAGGCTTGTTCATAAACATAGGAGACTGTTGGCTTGTAGTTAAACCCTCATGTATCTAGATAGCCGTGACCGTATAGCGAGGTGGGTGGCACTTCAATATACGTAGCTGGCTATGTACGCCCCCGCTCTCCAGTATTCTGGTTCTGGGGCATGACATGGTTTAAGTGGTGGCCCATGCAGGTCTTATAAATCAAGATATGTGAGGGTTTACCGAATAGATGTCTCGATCAGTACTCTCCCTTGATCTCTGTTCGTATCCTCTGAATCCCTGGATTCTTGACCTCATATGCTTGTATCGTTGATTTGTCTTGGTCCTTTCTTATTAGTTCCTATGTCATCTTCTTCAGCGACATTGTACCTGGTCCTGCCGATCAACAAGGCGGAGCACCTCCCGCGGACCAGTAGCAATCCGGATATCAAGCCCAGCATCCGGGAGTAGCCTCCAGAGTTGTGCCTATTGGAGGAGAGCCCCCAGTCCAGCCCAGTTCAGTCTGCAGAACCTGATGATGGTACTTTGTTAGGTCTCATCAGGACCTCGATAGCTTTCCAAGATCGTCGTGGAGATGCCTTGCACCAGGCAGTGACCGATACTTGACCCGAGGAGGTCATCAGGGTAACAACGCCAATAACTTTAAGCGCTTGAATCCTCCCTTCTTTGATGGTAGCGAAGATGCTATCGCCGCAGATACTTGGCTTCAGGACACAGAGGTGATTCTAGAAGCCACCAGGACCCCAGAGAACGAGAAGGTGGCCGTAGTGCGCGTGCAGTTGTTAGATCTTGCCCGCAGCTGGTGGACGGTGCAGGCCGTAGGATTAGCAGCACCCATTGCTTGGACAGTATTCAGGAAGAGATTTAAGACCAAGTATTTTGATGCTGTAGCTCAATACGATCTACAGACGAGGTTCACAAATCTGAAGCAGATGGGCAGGACGGTCGACGGATATACGGCCGAGTTTTTCAGACTCAGTCAGTTTGCTCCCACCTTGGTGGCAATCGAGTATGATAGAGCTCAGCGATTCCAGCAGGGGCTCCATCTTGAGATTCTATTGGCATTAGAACAATTTGAGCATCAGACTTTTGATGCAGTCTTGAGAGCAGCTATGAGGCATGAGTATACCTCCCAGAGGATCGTGGATAGGGCCGGAGGTCGGAAGAGATCTCACGGCCAGATGAATCAGTCTTCAGCACCAGCCCCGGCAGTTCGAGCTTTGACTATTGGAGCTCCGAGACGGGCGGCCTCAGTGACGTCGGTTCAACATTCATCCCCGACGTACCCTCAGAAGTAGAAGCATAAGCCCTCTTCCGCGGTGGGATGTTCTCATTGTGGGAAGCCAGGCCATGTGGTGGCAGAATGTTGCAGGGCACAGGGATTGTGCCTGGCTTATGGAGCAGCAGATCATAAGGTAGGATCCTGCTCGAATAGGGGTAGTTCAACATCGTCCAACCTTTCTAGTTCTTCGGTGAGAGGACCCGCTCCAGTCCAGCAGCAGCAGTATCAGCCTCAGAGGCCCTTGTCGTCTCAGTCCCAGGCATTTCAGCAACAACCCCCAGCATACGCACAAGCCCAAGCCCTGAGTCAGAACCAACGAGGATTTCAGCAGAGGGGACCAGTACCCCGAGGGCATGGTCAGGCTATGGTGATGACCGCAGAGGAAGGATTGGCACCGGAGAGGTAGTGGCAGGTACTATTCTCGTCAACTCCTTTCCAGCTTCAGCTTTATTTGATTCTGGTGCATCGCATTCATTTATGTCTGTACGATTCACGACACGGATAGGACTAGAGACCGAGTCATTATCAGTAAGGCTCAATATACTTACTGATAACGGACTTGTGGAAGTAGATAGAGTATTTTCCTCGTGTTGGATCGTAGTTAACGGTAGAGAATTCCTCGCTAGATTGATAGAGTTTCCGATGGCCGATTATGATGTGGTCTTAGGGATGGATGGTTGAGGAACCAGTATGCTAGAATAGACTGCCACATTGGCAGTATTGTTTTTAGCATTCCAGGCGAGCCAGAGTTTTCTTTCTCCCGAGGCAAAGTTGAACCTTCTCCTCCAGTTTTGCAGATGGCAGTAGCAGCATTACAGTTACCTGGGATAGTTGAGGAGTTTCCTGATGTTTTTCCAGAAGAGCTTCCAGGAATGCTGTTAGAGCGAGAGATCGAGTTTACTATCGACTTGATTCCCAGGACAGCACCAGTGTCAGAGAGAGTCTACAGGATGGCGCCGTCAGAGTTGGAGATATTGTACAAGATGATTGAAGAACTCAGAACCAAGGAATTCATTCGTGCTAGTGGATCGCCTTGGGGAGCCCCGATGTTTCTTGTGAAAAAAAGGATGGTACGTCCAGGTTATGTTATGATTATCGTACCTTGTTATGATTATCGTACCTTGAACTCAGTGACAATCAAGAACAGATACCCTCTTACAAGGATAGATGACTTGTTTGATCAACTCAAGGGGGCAGCAGTATTCTCGAAGATCGACTTGCGGTCAGGATATCATCAGATCAGAGTCAGAGAGCAGGACATCCCGAAGACAGCTTTTAGATCGAGATATTGGTAGGGAGTTCCTTGTTATGCCATTTGGAGCAACCAATGCGCCGGCTGTATTCATGGACCTCATGAATCGCATCTTCATGCCGTTTTGGACCAGTTCATGATTGTATTTCTTGACGACATCCTGGTCTACAGTAAGAATAAGGCAGAGCATGAGCAGCACCTCAGAGTGGTTCTTTAGATTCTCAGGGAGCATCAGTTATATGCCAAGATCAGTAAATACGAGTTCTGGCTCGATCGCATTTCATACTTGGGTCATATCATCACTAGAGGAGGATTTGAAGTGGATCCCCAGAAGATCGTGGCTATTGAGTCATGGCCAGTGCCCAGCACAGTTGCAGAAGTCCGCAGTTTTCTTAGATTGGTCGGCTACTACCGGCGATTTGTTTCAGACTTTTCTCGGATCTCAGCGCCATTGACCCAGTTGACCCGCAAGGATGTACGGTTTGCTTGGACAGCAGAGTGCTAGGATTCTTTTGAGAAGCTAAAGCGAGGCTTGATGACGGCGCCCATTCTCACGCGTCCAGATGGGACCGGGGGATTTTCAATATATTGTGATGCTTTAGGCAGAGATTTGGATGCGTTTTGATGCAACATAGGAAGGTAATAGCTTATGCGTCACGTCAACTTCGTGATCATGAGAGGAATTACCCAACCCATCACTACACCAAAATGACAAATTAGGAACGCTAGGTATTTTTCAATTTGGAACATTTATTTTTTTCGTACCTAGGTGATGCAACAAATAAAACCGTTTCGAATCCAAAAACTGTACCTAAATAGGTTATTTTAATTTTTAGAAAAAAATTATTTATATAGGTACACATCAATTCAGTCCTAAATACGTTCCAATTTGAGCACGGTACAAATTAGGTATCATGAGATGGGCAGAAAGCGTTCTGGACATAAAATCCCCTCCCCTTATATACGAAAGTGATCCTCTCCCTTGCAAACACTTCTCTACCCAGCCTTTCTCTCCCGACAAGATCCAGGCCGTCCATCCTCATGAAGTCGTCGGCCATCCTGACGAGGTCGTCCATCTCGACGCGATCCCGACGAGATCGCCCGGACAAGATCGCAAGCCAGGTTGATTCTTCTTCCCGTTTATTTTTAGATTTACATCCAGCCTTCCTCTCCCGAAAAGATTTGCAGGCCACCTTGATGAGAACACAGGCCATCATGACGAGTTCGTAGTCCATCCCGACGAAATCACAAGCTAGGTTGATTCTTCTCATGTTGATTCTTCTTCCCGTTTGTTCTTTCTCTTTTCTTTTTCCTTTTGGTTCAGGTTTTCAGATTTGGATGTTGGTTCTTTTCTATCTACTTAGGGGAATTTTAGGGGAATTATATAAAATATTTGGTTTAGAATTATGATGTTTGATAAACAATTTAGCAACTACATAAAACCCACCAAAACTAGGAAGTGAACGACCACTTGGACAAGGGTAGCATCCATCCATGGATTTCAGATAGCATAAAAGATGCAATTGAGAGCGTTGTAGGATTTTTGAATCTGTGCATTACTTTCTTCTTGATAAATCTGTGCATTACTGCTGTTAAGGATTTCTGCATTACTTTTTTCTTGTTGAATCTGTGAATTTGTACATTACTGCTGTTAAGGGCTCAATTACTTGATATGTTCAGTAAAGCTAATGTACCATAAATTGGTAGGAAATACATCATTAAGGCGGGTTTGTTTATAATGCTGTTGTTTGTGTTGCAAGATTTTGTTGCCTCTAATATGTGATTCACGGAATGGTAGAAATTTACAGACCTATATTTCCTTAAATGAAGAGAAAATAGGGATTAACAATTTTATGTTGACATTTGTATTTTGAGATGGGAAGGCATTATATGAAGTCGTAGTTTGAAATGAGAACTATAGCTTAGACTGCTTAGTTAAGATTCAGCTAATAATTGTTGTATATTGTATTTAATTCGTTCAATGCACTATAGTCGAGAAACATTTAAATAGGCACTATAGTCTGATTGTAGAGTGGTAGTATTTCATTAATTAGTACTCAGCGAAGTTAGGCAACTGAAGGGGGATAGAGAATAGGGTCTAAGTAAGAGTTTAGCAGATTTTAATCTATTTTAGCAATATAGAAAACAACTTGTGTCTAAGAGTTAAATAGAATAGAAGAGATAAGAGTTAATGGTAGAGAAATGTACTCAAGGATGTGCTTTTGTATCCTCAATATAGGCAACCAGGTCCTGGTTCTCTCACTAGTTTATTCTACTATTTCAATGAATAACACACACCGTCACTTTGTCTCTCCGCAAGTTTTGTAATAGTCTCTTGCAACTTCAGCCTGAGTTGTGTGGTGAGATATTGTAATTCGAATGCTTCCAGTTTTGTAAAATACATTATCAATGCAGGTTTGTTCAGTAAAATACATTATTATCCCTATTTTAATTACTTGATATGTTCAGTAAAGCCAATGTACCATAAATTACTTGATATGTTCAGTAAAGCCAATTACTTGATATAATCATCAGTTTTAGTTCCCTTCTGGTTGATACAGTGTTTATCCCAAAGTAGCTTCTTGAGTCAATACATATCATTAACCAATTGGCTGAGCCCCCCCACCACCACTCCTTAGGCTCGTCTATCCCAAAGTGCTTTCATACATTCTAGGGATTTTCCTAAACTTTCTGTAACCTTTTAGAGCAACTTGTAGAAAAAAGGAACAACTAATGTAGGTTGACATGTTCTACCAATGTTTCAAGTGATACCTTGTATAGGAACGATGCTCCATTTGGATGAATTACACATGATACAATCATGCAGAACAAAAACAAAGGGCATTCCAATGCCACAAACTCATTTATGGAGAGGTAGCATTCGAGACTCAAACCTGCATCCACTAGATTGCATATGCAGTCTTACTACCATGCGAAGCAATACCCTTCTTACAGAAGAAGCAATGCAAAGCATCAAACACAATGGTCCCATCAAACAAGATATGTATCATGTATCAAATTATTGCTTGCTTATTGTATTGACACGGTAACTTTGAGAGTTTAGGTTTGTACTTCTAAATTCATAGTGGAACATGATTTAATGCCACTTTCTCATAAAAAATTTACATACAGATTTCATATTTTTCGAGTTAGGCTTATGAGTGGATTTTATGAAGTTAGATGATTTCTCTAACTGAATTTGAACTTGTTAAATCCCAGTTTAAGTAGTTTAAGCTTAATGTTATTGTAATCTAATGCTAACTCTAAAACTCGTCCCGAATAGCCATGTAACTTCGGACACGAATATCCATTCTGAAGTCCTTTATCAGAATCTTAAATTATATATCCTACGTTGTCAAATTGCGATATGTATCGTGTATCGATTTGCATTCGTTCACATCTTATCATGTACGGTACGACACAGTAACTTTGAAAGTTAAGTATATACTTGTAATTCCAAATAGGAACATGATTTGGTACAACATTCTCCTAAAATTTTGTTTCATCTTGGCAAATTTACAACAGAATACTTATCTTGTCTTATCTCAAATAAAAAAAAGCAAAATACATAACCTTAGAATCTGAAACCCGACATGAATCAGATTAGCGAAAATAGACTGGATGGAGCATTTTGGGTTTGGGTTTGGATCTTAATCCTTAAAGAGAGGGGGATGGGTGTTCAATTTGGCAAGGAAGAGGAGGAATGGGCGTGGCTGACAAAGTAGACAATAATTGGGAGGATTGGTGTTATATTGGTGAGGAAAAGAGGGTTATGATGGAGTCAGAAAGTAACCAAGGACCGGTCCTCCTATTTAAGCCAATTTGTAGAAGCCCCCAAACAGAATATTAATTTAAGTACCTAAATGTAATTTGTTTCAAAGGTTATGCAAAGAATTTCTTTGCATGGTGAGTGTAAAAGATGTATTGAAGCAAAATTATATATATATAGCGCACTTAATTTGGATACCCAATATAAAAAAAAATCATAGTTGGGAGGGACAGTCTCATATCAATATTCATTTGGGTAGGGGGGTGGGGGCGGGGTTGAAATCTAGTACTAGTCTAATATGGTTCTTAAATGCAGTAATAGAATCACTTTTAGTCAAATGTGACTTCAAAAAATATAATTATGATTTTGGAATTGCCTTCCTTTTATATAGTGATATGCTTCCTTCTGAACCACACCCATTATCCACATCTATGGTTTTAGTATCCTTTTAGTTAATCATAAAAAACCCTCATTTTTTATTACTATCCTTACTTCTAAACTTTATCCTATATGGATTAGGACTGCACATCACTGCTAGGCTTCCAACATTAAGCACTTGAATAGAAAGATACTCCTAACTTTCATAGTCAGAGCTTTAATCATACTGGAATTTGGCCTATGGTTTGGGAACTACTACTACAGACAAATAGGTATCCCATTGCCCACTAGTTGTAACGAACGACAACCATCACTGTTGTCTTTGCAACCCTGTACCCATCATATATGTCTTGCCACTGCTACTACTAAAGTTATGGGTGTACTCTGACTTGTCATAATACCACACCCTAAATTACCTACTGCACAGTCCTAACCTTAGACCAGGACTCGATTTCCCTTCTTATGGAATGGGTACAGGAAACATGTGTGGTAAAGATTGGTTCCAAAAACTCTCACAAAGGGGTCTGAAAGATGTGTACTACTCGATACAACTTTGATTGTGTTTTCCGTACTTGGAGGACTCAAGAGGTGCAGCTTTGAAAGAAGTCCAAATACCAAAATGGTTTTACTCACAGGTTAGAGACTAGCCATATGTTAGAAATACAAAATGTCAAGGTGGGTACCTGCATCTAACATACTCTACAGGATCTGGAAATGAACCTGGAGGAAGGGTTGGATGCTACACACAAACAAGCTCACCAATAGGTTTATCTCCTGTATGAGCCCTGACCAACCCTGTTACTGGCATTTCCTTACTGTTATTGGTATTGGTATTACCTGCACTAAGTTTCACTGTCCCCCACTCGATCAGATACCCTTATATGTCTCAGGTACCAATTTGTATCTCAGGATATTCAGAAGTTCTGATGGTTTTTAATGTAAGCATCAGAGTTTCGACTTGTAACTCTTCAACATTCAGACTGCAGCTACAACCTGGGAGCTCGAGCTACAAGCTTATCATCAACAAAATCAACCTGATCCTAGTAAAGAGTAACTAAAATAAGTTCATATCTATTACTATCTATGGAGAACTATTGAACATGACATAATCTTTCTCCTAAAAGATGCAAGGATAAACTAGAGGACTGCTAGATGAAATACCTGGGCAATTAAGTGACTGATCACTCAATCATGCCCCCATTTGGGTACATCTCTGATGCTATGGCCTCTGACTATGGGTATTCCTCCTCTGATACCTGTCTCTGTTCTCTTCCTATCTAGTATCAACTTTAATACCAAAACCCACAAATGGATACACCTTGTACACACACAGGTTGATGAGTAACCCTTCTGATGGTTGCATATTTAACAATGAATTGATGTTCCTGTAATGGTTGTGCTATCTGAAAATAAACCTGAATCTGAGGATAGATATGACCAAAACTAACTCAAGTTTTAAGGAGACTGATCCTGCTTTAAATTCCTTTCACGATCTAAACCAATTACTTGATTAAGTAGGCAGAAATGGTCTCATCGAGTCACTGTTTGGGCATAAACTTGAAGCCTGCATCATACCAGACATTCAACGTGAAAAATCAAATATGCAATGCAGCAAAAACCCTTGCCTTGTTCCATTGATGTTGAGAATGAATCAATTACTCTGCCCTGGCATTTAAAGGATTATTGGAATCTAAGTAATTAAACGCAAAGACTAACAAGACAACCGTTATACATTCTTAATCATAATAATGAATCAAAAACTGATTCTCCATAAATAAAAGTAATGCAAAACAGGTTGACATGAAAATGATAAAGAAAAGCAGGTCTCCAAGTATGGGCAATTTCAATGAATAATACAGGATCCCTATGTTTCGTTCACAGGGCTGATTATATCTGATACCCAGATGGGGTGTCTAGGACTGAAACATGATATGTTAGCCAACTAGGGGGACCTGACCTCAGTAAGGATCTGATGTGGTCCTCTGAAACAGAATAAGGGGATAAACTAATGTTTGGCTAAGGGTGTCCCTCTAAACCAATGGACACACCAGGAAACCCAACTTGGTACTCCTGACAATACATAGATGTAGTTGCTACTTGTGTAGACCTTCCTGAGGCTAATACCCCTCCTAGGTGTTGGTATGACTATCCCAGTGGTTCTCTTCCCCCTCCTCCTACCTCGATTACTGTTATAGGAGTCCTGTGTCTGTGGTGTGGGTTGGTATACTTTCATATGTCGCCATGATTCTACAACCAAGTCTCAAACACACCCCCATCTCCCTTGATCCCATATCACCCTATATTTCATCCAGTTTTCACTTAGGAATTTACTCAATACTTCCATCCCAACAAAACATGATAACATGCATAGGCTTTTCTCTGATCATAAGCGATGACAGATGGAGGAAGATGATGATTACCTGATTGAAAGAGTCGAACACCCTTACTGACAGGAACTCCCGATCACTGACTTCCACGAACTCAAACTTGGGGGCGCAGGATACTTAGGGTTCTGGAGCTGAGGGATTTTGATCGAGTATAAATATAGGGAATAGTTAGATATGATCGAAATCGTTTACAGATAGAGCATGGTCGAAGCAAAACTGAGGTTGTATCTCAGAGTTTGATCCTAAGGGGTCGATCATAGAATATAAATTTGAACTGAATTTATTTGCACAACCCCCCTTAATTGGATTTTGCAAAGCTCCCCACCTCTTCATTTATTTGTAAAACCTGTCTTCCATTTAACATTCATTCACAAAAGAAATATTTAGAGGAGAAAATAAAAAATAAAAAAAATAAAATGTATGGGAAAAATTGGGCCAAGGGCTCACAGTAGCACTTTATGATAGCAGCTCACACCTGCTTTCAAATGCTACTAAACACTCTTTTGGACTATCCAAAAATATAAGTAGAAGCAGCCATGATGATCAATCCCTAAGCCAGCCTTTTAGGTTGTGTACAAGATATACTATTACTGGTTCTGAATTATCTGGCAAGTCCGAAGTTCCGATTTAAGTCAACGTGCTTTTTTATTGATCAACGTGCTTTTTCATTGGCTTCGTGCCTCGTCTCCTTGTCATATAAACTCTGGTTATGTCATGTTTGAGAATTTAATCTAGTGCAACTTGTTTGGTGGTTAAGCTCATATAACCTGTGCGAATTAATACCCTCTATCATCTTACAAGATATGGGAAAATTGAATTTAAATGTTGATAGATGAATTCAACCCAATTACAATGTGCGAATTAATACCCTCTATCGTCTTACAAGATATGGGAAAATTGAATTTAAATGTTGATAGATGAATTCAACCCAATTACAATGGTCCCATCTATACTCAATTATGTTCTCATTAGTCTTTGATTATCCGTTATATATATTTTGTTTCATAGCCTCCTTTAACATGAGAATTAGCCACTACATTCCTTGGAAAGCAATTGATGTATCTTCAAAATGCAGCTTATCCTTATTATTGGCATCTGATGAAAAGTGAAGGAAATACATATGATCTCAAAACTTTTAGGACATTTTTTTTGGCTCATCAAGTTTTACTTTTCAGAGACACAGGGGAGTTTATGATGTCTAGATACAGGGGATCGTGGACATCATTATTAATTACCTTCAACATCGGGATCGGCTTGTTCGTCAGCATAAATCATTGCTTCCTCGTATTGCACACTTTTTGCGGGATCATTTTGTGACAAACTATCTAAAGGTTGACATCATCCTGGGTAACACTATCCTACCTGTTAATTGTGGTGACTATACTCTCATCTGTTAAATAATATTATCTATGTATTGCACTTTTAAGATTTGAGTTATTGCTTATGTGTGTGACTGAATGTGATTCCCTACCTTAACCTCCCTATGCACAGATTTGCATGGAACATATCCTAGCTGTTTTGCGTATACCAGCTGAACGTGCCAGTGGGTTCATTGCATTGGGTGAAATGGCTGGTGCTTTGGATGGTGAACTTGTTCCATATTTTCCTACAATTACCTTACAATTGCGAGATGCAGTACTTTATCTTGACTTATTATTTTTCCTCTCTTTATCTGTGTGCTTAATGTGATGTTAGTTTATGGAACTAATTGTGTTCTGTTCAATAAACAGATTGCACCTCGTAAAGAAAGACCATCCCTTGAGGCCTTGGCTTGTGTTGGAAGCTTTGCAAAAGCCATGGGTCCTGCTATGGAACCTCATGCTTGCAGTCTGTTAGATTTGATGTTCTCTGCAGGTCTTTCTCCTACCCTTGTTAAATCCCTTGAACAAATAACACTCAGGTATTATTTCATCTGGAATTCTTTTGAGTGCAGATTAATCCTTCTGTAAAATATCTGAGTTATGTGTATATATTTTTCTCCAGCATTCCATCTTTACTGCATACCATACAAGAGCACCTATTGGATTCTATTTCCACAACGCTTTCAAAAAGCCCTTATCTGCAGGCAAAGTCGGCTATTTCTTCTGTTCACACTAATACTACAAACAACAGTCAGCAAGTCCCAGATATCATTGTTTCAGCTCTTGTGCAGCTTACCTCGCAAACTCTAGCAATTTTCAACTTTAAGGTTGCTTGTACTTTTTTTACCCTCTCTTATCTTCATAATTTACGCTTTTGTGATGGGACATAAAAGAAAGCCAGCTGTGTTTTTCAGGGTCATGAGCTTCTTGAATTTGCTAGAGTTTCTGTTGTTGTTTATTTAGATGATGAGGATGGTAACATTCGAAGAGATGCAGCCATATGCTGTTGCAGATTACTTTCGAATTCTTTTTCTGTATTACCTGGTGCACAGTTGAGTTCAAGTAGGTCCAATCGGATTGGTGGAACTAAGTGGCGTCGCCTTGTGGAAGAGGTTTGTCATGAATATTTAGTGAATACAATTTAAGCATAATTTTGTAGGTTTGCAAGAAAATTAATTTAATCATCTTCATTCCGACTTGCATGCGACTTCTAATTTTTTCCCAGCTAACAAATGTTGATTTCCCAGCTACGATGTTGGTCTCCAACGCCATGTGTTTCTTAAAGTTTCTTGGTTACTTGCAGATAATAGAAAAGCTTCTGACTACAGCAGTTACCGATGCTGATGTTACCGTTCGACAATCAGTCTTTTTGTCTTTGCATGGAAATGGTAGTTTTGATGAATTCTTAGCCAGGCTGATAGTTTGAGCTCCATTTTTGTTGCTCTCAATGACGAGGTAGTGGTTTCCTGTCATCAGTTTTCTTTGCTATTTACTGTTGATGTTTCATCATTCTTTGAGCTCGCATGCTAAGATTTAAAAGCATTCATGCATGTTGTTTTGCAAATGGTATTTTTTGGACTTTGATGCATGTGCAAATGCACAAGCATACATATCTATAGTAGTAGTAAAGTGTGCTAGTATAGAACAAAACACGCTTATTTTTATATTTTATGTCAAAATCTCAAGCCCACAAGCAAAAGACAATTTGTATAAAACACATTAATTTATCCCTCTTTGTACCTTTAAAGTTATGGTCAACTAGGTGGGAAAGAATTTATCAACAATTAAATTTAAGCTAAAGTTGTTTTGGTGTAGAATACATGCAGTGAACTATATAGAAACTCCATATTGTCTAATATGATGAAAAAACTCAGTATTGGTCTCGGCAGTTTCATCTGTTTCGGAATCTGGGTTGTAGTACCTGAGTTTTAGGTTCCAAGACTTAAATTTTGTAACATATATAGCAATAAATGCTAGTTTAGGCCAGTTATATTAAAATGATTTTGCAATATCCAATAGAATGTTTGAACAACACAACACTCCAAAGTTGGTGCTGTACTGTAGCGTACCCCTGCTGGATACATATCAGATACGACACGGACACTCCAAAGTCTGTGTCGTGTCTGTGTTGCGGTGACCATATCTTCTCGTGTCTGGTTTGCCTACTTGATGTTCCTGTTTGGTTGCATCAATTATTTTGGTTGCTTAAACATTCTTAATTTTACAGAAGTGATGCTTGTAACACACTTCTACTAGAATATAAAATTCATTGCATCTATATTCAGTTACAGGAACATTTATTGATCTTAACTAACACAAAGTTCAATCTGGTAGGAAATACAACATATATTGAATAGTCCAACCCTTTTCCTAAAGGCGGAAAGCAGGTTGTAGTTAAACTTGTCTATAGAAGCACGTAGCTTTTTCCCGTAACTTGAGGAATATCTTTAACTCTTTATGTGTGAGTTCTATTAAAAAAAAGTTGAACCTTAGCTGCAAACTT
Source organism: Iris pallida (assembly GCA_029216955.1). Taxonomy (NCBI): domain Eukaryota; kingdom Viridiplantae; phylum Streptophyta; class Magnoliopsida; order Asparagales; family Iridaceae; genus Iris; species Iris pallida. Next base: position 18,576 of record JANAVB010044326.1, read on the forward strand.
CTATAACTAGTTGTTTGACTATAGAGTACCTATTTCTTAAAGAGTGTAAGCACAATGAAGAAAACTAAGGCAGAATGATGCTGAAAAAGGAAGTATTTCGTTGATATGGATTTTGATTTGGTTTGCTTAAGAGTGGAAACATATAAAAGTTCCAAGCATGTATTTTAAAGTTAAACTTTAAATTTTGAATTCATGATATATGTTGCACTTCATCTTTATTCAGTTACCAGTTATTATGCATTTGATGTCAGTGACAGAAAACCTAATCCTTTATGTTTCTTGGTAAGAAAAGATGATATGGGTTAAACCTTTTAAAATTGTGTTAAGTTATGGCTATGATCAAAAAGTAGAATGAAAAAACTAGAATGTCTGGATGAGTATGGTTAAATGACAGTAGATTATTTTTCCTATTTGTTTCAAAGGTAATGAGCATAAATATAAATCTTGACGAAATGAGTGAAAGCCTAATTTCCTTTTTGCATTAATATGTTATGTAAACCTATAATCATTTTCTTATTTTTTTTATTGATACTGAAGGTATTCTTGGAACCTGATGAATTGAAGGTGAGCATGGTTACGCGAAAGGTCTTCTCTGCAAAGATTTATAAGGAATAAAAAATTTGAAATCTAAGAAAATTAGAGAAGTTGGTCTCGGCGATTTCCTTGTGTGGAACAAGTCCCTCGTTAAATACATGGACCATTAGTAAGTGCACTTTTAACTCTTGATTATAATTATAAGCGTTACATTTTTTCATTAAATATATATTGCTTTGAATCGACTTTATTTTGTGCAGCTAAGTCATATGTGAAGCTTTGAATCAATTTATTCAAAAAATGTATGCCCCATCCAATGGCCCACTTAATATTCTTTAATGACTACATAGTTTGGCACCAACGTCTGCTTACTTGGATAGGATGAGGGTCACCATAACGTGTTTTGGTTTATTATATATTTGAGTGATTTGTTGGCAGTGAGACTGAATTATACACGTCTATTATTTGTCCAATTTTTTTAATATAGTATATTGGTTCATCTTAGATTTTTTTGTTCATCTTAGTCTTTTATTATCCAATATCCTGATTTTAACTTAAACTTGTTTTAATGTTGCATGCAGGTACTGCCCGTTAGCGTTGTTCAAATCTTCATCCTTCTGTTGGAAAAAAACTTTTGGAATTATCTAAATTTTGTAAACATATATCTTTATCGAGCTAGATTTTATAGTATTTGTAACTTACAATATATACTCTTGATGATTCTTTATAAAGGTTTAACTTTTGGGATATGTTATTGGTTTAATGGCTCTCTTGGATGTTGATTGAGGGAATGTATACAAATATTGCACCATTTATTACGTGTTCTATGTTCATTTTATGTATATATTTGTGGTTCAAAATAAAAAATTGTCTGTAAAATTGAAATTAGAATAATACACTGGAACATTAATAAAGTGTTTCAAATTTAGCCACAAGAATAATGTAAAATTGTTAGAAATTACATTTAGGAACGGATACAAAATGTTTCATGATGACATTTAGAAACGCTTTAAAGACGTCCCAAGAAATACTTTCGGAATGTATTGTATGTGTTCCAAAATCGAATATTAGAAACATTTCATTGACGTCCCAAATAATTTTAGGAACACATTATGTGTGTTCCAAAATCTGCTTTAGGAACGCTTCCTAACTGTTCCAAAAGAACATTTGAAACGCTTTATAACTGTTCCTAATATTGCAACGCCACTTTTAGGAACGGTATTTATATGTTCCTAAAAATGTTAGGCACATTAAAACACTGTTCCTAAATACCTTTTTTGGTGTAGTGCATGATTTGGAGCTGGCAGCGGTAGTGTTTGCACTTAAGTTATGGAGGCACTACCTGTATGGAGATAGGTTGGAGATCTTCACCGACCACAAGAGCCTGAAGTATGTTTTCACCCAGAAGGATCTTAACATGCGTCAGAGGAGATGGCTGGAGCTTCTTGTGGATTATGATGTCAACCTGCAGTATCATCCTGAGAAGGCCAACGTTGTAGCAGATGCGTTGAGCAGGAGAGCCAGAGTTTATTTCCTAACAGTGCAACCACAGCCGTTAGCAGATCTTCAGAAGATGGGTATAGAAGTTGTTCTCCCTTCCAGTGTGGCATTGATGGCCAGTATGCAGGTTCAGTCCACTATAGTCGAGAGGATCCGGATGGCGCAGTCAGCAGATTCCAAGCTTCAGCGACTCAGAGCAGAGTGTGAGGCTGGACAGCAACCAGAATTATGCGTTCATGAAGATGGTACACTTAGGCATGGGAAGCGTCTTTGTGTACCGAGTGAAGATATCAGACAAGAAATCATGGCAGAGGCTCACAGTTCGCAGTATTCCATTCATCCCGGTGGCACAAAGATGTACCGCGATATTCGTCAGCACTTTTAGTGGAATGGCATGAAGAGGGGGATAGCCCGGTTTGTCTCTCGGTGTTTGGTTTGCCAACAAGTTAAAGCTGAACATCAGAAGCCAGCTGGACTTCTTAAGTCCTTGTCGATTTCGGAATAAAAGTGGGAACATGTGACCATGGATTTCGTGATTGGATTTCCTAGATCCCCAGCTGATCGAGATGCTATTTGGGTTATAGTTGACCGGCTCACGAAGGTGGCTCACTTCCTTTCGTTCAGAGTTGGTCAGTCGACGGCTCAGCTAGCAGAGATGTACCTCCGGCAGATCGTCAGGTTGTACGGTGTTCCAGTCAGTATTACCTCGGACCGAGATTCAAGATTTATATCATATTTTTGGCGTATTCTACAGGAGAGTTTGGGGACTCACCTCTAGTTCAGCTCAGCTTACCACCCGCAGACGGTGGTCAGTCAAAACGCACAATCCAGACCCTTGACGATATATTGCGGTCCTGTACACTTGACTTTGGTGGTTCGTGGGAAGATCACCTGCACCTGGTGGAGTTCTCGTACAACAACAGCTTCCAGGCTAGTATCCAAATGGTACCGTTCGAGGCACTGTACGGTAGGAAGTGCAGATCCCCGCTAGCCTAGGATGATGTTGGAGAGAGGCAGATGCTTGGTCCATAAATGATTGCCCAGACAGTTGAAGTGGTCAGAAGAGTCAGGGATCACCTTCGAGTTGCCCAAGATCGCCAGCGCCATTGGGCCGATTCTCATCGGCGTCCTCTTGAGTTTTTTTTCGGCAACCATGTATTCCTGAGAATTTTGCCTAAACATGGCATCATTCGTTTCGGCGTATGGAGAAAGCTTAGTCCTAGGTTGTCACGACCCGCACCCACTGTGAGGGTACGAGAACGTAACGATGCCCAGCCTACATCGCAGTGTCGGCGGTAGAACGCTATCCTAGGTCAATCATCTAACAATATAAAGGTACCTGTACAATATATACACTCCGAATGGAGATGACATAGCAATATACAGTCTCAATCACATCTAAGGCAGAATGATATAAAAGAAAGAAAGATAGATAAATAAATACTGAAATGAGAGAGAGTCCACATAAATACAACCAGAGTCTAAGATAACATCTCAGCAAACATCCAGAAATACAATCTCAACTACTGAATATGAAAGAATATATACAACCCAGACCTCAATAACAGAAATAGTAAAACCTAGACTAGGGAGCCTCAGTCTCTATATCTAGTGGATCCGACTAGAAATCTGGGTCACAAGAGTCATCTACAGCTGTCCCATAGTAGGTATCTACGCAAGCCTCATCCTCATCCTCTGTAATATTTTCAACAGGTCCAGTCAGGACAGGAGCGAGCACAAAACATCTCACGCAGTTCATATCAAGTTAGGAAATATAAAGCATGCAATAGAGTAAGGTACAGAAAATGCTGAAAGAAAAATATATATGAAAAACAGTAGAGATTTGATAACAGAAAAATCTATATATGATAAGTAAGAACTGTAAGCCACA
>JANAVB010044326.1:27500-47627 GCA_029216955.1 Iris pallida
ATTTTTAATTTCCATGGCTAAATTCTTGTAGAACTGAGTTTATTTCATTTTCGTATTTCTTGGGTTTTGATCTATTTATCATTGTTATTTTCAAGTTTTGATGGTTCCATGTTGTAGAGAATTTTGTTCTACCCTATTTTGACCTATGGAAGTTCGAATTTGGACTCTGGATGATGGAATTGTGAAGCTTGGAAGCATGGCTTCATGGTGTTCTTCTTCTCAGAAATTTGGAGAAGAAGAACAGTTCCAGCCGTATATAGTTTTCTGCCGCTTGAACTTAGCCGCATAGCCTTATGCGGCAAGTTCCACTTTTTGTCGCATGCACCAACTCAGTCGCATAAATGCAGCGTGGCATTCCAGCCGCATGACTAGGGATGAACTCCTGGCCGTATGAGCTTTTCCCAATTGAGCCGCATGGAGCTTTGATCCCCGCCAGCCGCAGATGCACCCGTCACTTCTAGCTGCACATGCAACCGTCATTCCCTGGCCGCATGGGACTCGGTCTGATTCCAGCCGCATAAGGCCCGGTCATTTCCAGGGCCGCATGGAACCGCGCTGACCCAGCCGTATAAGCTCCTGCCCCTTTCAGCCGCATAGCGTCCGCCGCCCGCAGCCGCATATGCTTTCGCCTTCTTGAGCCACATAAGAGCCTTTCCCCCAGTCGCATGAGACCCGACTTCTTGAGCCGCATGCGCCCTTGCTTCCCTGGCCGCGTGCCCCTGTCTCTCCTGAACCACATGCGCACTCCTTTAATGGCTGCATGGGACCCAGTAATCCTGAGCCGCATAACCTTGTATTTTATGACTTAATTGTTATTCATTGGACTCATGTTTCGTAACCCTCATTGTAAGTTGGGTCTCTGGATGGAATACTTGTGCTATGTTATTTTGTATATCCCAGAACACGACAGTGACCCGTAGCGGTGCACTCTTGACTAGCAACCTGACATGACATGATAGTGGCCCGTCGTGGCGCACTTCTGACAATTATACTTGACATGATATATATCTCGAACAGCTGTTACGACGGCTCCATGACATGACATGACAAGGATATATAACCTGGACACCGTGGGCGAATGTGCTTGTGTAAATGAATCAGTACTGTCTTACATCATGTCTAGGACAGGGACCCCTGAGTACCACGGTCAGGGGTACCTACTGAAATGGACTAATGCTAATAACTAGAATACACAAAAGTCATGAAGAGATTTCCTAGCTACAGACAATTTCGTTACCTGGACGCGCTTGGGATCTGTAGCCTGCCGTCGAGTAGGGCACATTTCCAGCACACTGTCATGTGTTGCACCCTCTAAGTCACCTAAGGGTATATGCTCTCTTGGACAATGTACCCACCTGAATTCAATCCTTAATATTCGACCTGGGTAACCTGGATGGTCTGCAGGGCTTGTGGCTGTGGAATAATCTCACTGCATCTTGTTAGTAACTAGGCCTGTGATAACCCTAGTTAGTTAAAGTATCAAGTCGTACTTATTGCTTGGCCGTGATTGTTGAATGGGGAACAACCAGTCTAGTCTTGTCTTGATCATGTACAAGATTGTTACATGTCCTGATTTCTTATGTTAGCTGCCGATAAATGGTGGGAAGCCAAGTTCCGTTCAGATGAAGGGTTAAAACTCCGGTCCTTGTTTAGTTTATGGCTGTAACCTGGTTATCTGAACAGTTCCATGGTTATCTCGTCGTATATCATCCTGGTATTTTTCTTCATTTCCAGCTCTTAATATTTATTTATACTCATGCTAATTGCTGGTTTTAGTTCCTAAGTGAAGCTTCCATTGTGGCACTTGCTCTTTCTGGGATCTGACCCAGCTGGTTTTGCATGGCCAGATTTCAGAGCAGTACCAGAGGATCTACCGACTTTCCAGCCTGATGGTGACCACCAGGCATAACCAGGGCAACGAGTGGGTTTATTTTTGATCTTCCACTTTATTGTAAAATATTCTTTTGAGGCGTTTAGCCGACGAGCACCTGTTTAGCTCGATTGTACTTACTTACTGTCTGTCTACGGGCTGTAACATGATTGACAGATCCTAGGGTTGATCATGTATGGCTAAACTCTTGCTAGTCTTGACATTTTGTAACGACTAGCTTCATGATCATCCAATATGTAAAGTATGGGACGCCTTGCTATTATATATTTGGTGCTCTGACATCTTGTAACTATTATTGCTTGCTTGAGATTGAGACAACAGGCTTGTTCATGACCATAGGACTGTTGGCTTGTAGTTAAACCCTCATGTATCTAGACAGCCATAACCGTATAGCGAGGTGGGTGGCACTTCAATATACGTAGCTGGCTATGTACGCCCCCGCTCTCTAGTATTCTGGTTCTGGGGCGTGACCGCCGCAGAGTCGGTGGTAGAACGCTGTCACGGTCATGATGCTTAAAATCATAAAATAACAACTTTAATGCTCATTCACATTTCTAAGATTTATTACAACAATTACAAGATTTATATTGGAAAGAAAATACAATGTTCTTACACATTTAATGAAATTAATACCACTGCTATCTATTTCTAGGTAAATGTCTACAAGTACACCTGTAACTCCCAAAGCTAAGTGAATTCACGGCTAACCTGAAAAATGTTGATTTCCAGTCAGGAATGGAACAAGCACACAAACCGACGGCAATGCAAAACACAATAGAATTAACAAGACATGAAAATAACATATGAGAGATGAAAACTGAAAAGTAACAGATGACATGACAAGTGGTAAAGAAGACAAGAAAAACAAATCACTACTAAATAACCCAGATTAGCGACGTCAGAAGACGTCGCTAAATACAGAAAATACGTCGCTAACAATGATTTACGACGTATTTAGCGACGAAAAAATTATGTCGCTTATAGGCAAGTTGCAGATGATACTTTCGTCGTCGAACGTCGCTATTTGCGACGCGGCGTCCATTGTCGCTAGACGTCGCCAAATGAGCGACAGAGAGCGACGTATCAGTACGTCGCCAACATTGCGACGTAAAGCGACCACTAGCGACGCTTCAAAAGTTTATAAATGATGACGAGGCATGGCATCCACGTGGCCACGTGGGCAACGTTGCGACGTATATTAGCGACGTCGAGCGACGTAACGTCGCTAGTTAGCGACGTGTAGCGACGTCTATTTGACGTCGCTAACGTCGCAGAACGTCGCTATACGTCGCTAATGTTAAAAAAAATTAAAAAAATATAATTGATATTTTTGTTATGCTGTGTTTCTGTGTTTACAGTGTGTGTGAAGTACAGTGTTCGAACCATCGACAGTTTCGCTTACTGTTCTATGTTTTATCTTGGATAGAAAGAGCAACAGTTCAGGGTGCACTTCTCAGAGCTTCCTCTTCACGTCCTTCACCTTCTCGGGAACCTTTACGACGTCCGAGAAAGTGAAGGACGTGAAAATGAAGCTCTCAGAAGTGCACCCTGAACTGTTGCTATTTCTATCCAAGATAAAACATACAACAGTAATCGAAACTGTCGATGGTTCCGAACACTGCATTTCACATTCAGTAAACACAGACACACATCATAACAAAAATACACAATATATTTTTTTAAAATTTCGGCAGCACCTCCTTTGTATATCAGATCATCACTTATAACCCAGCGTAGGATATTTGTCATTCCGTCGCAGATATCACAAAGTAATATCACAATAAAAATAGGAGGCAGTGCAAAGTAAATATCACAGACACACATCCTCACAAACATCCAATAGAGTCAAATAAAAATGAAAGATGATAAAAAGTCTCCCCACAAGTGTATAAACACAGTGTATAAATAAACAATTTGCCCATAGGGCCAATACATACAAGTCATAAAAAAACCAATAAAATTACTGCGGACCCCTGCCGCGCAACTGGGATAGAATGTAGTCATACTGCTCCTGGGTGAGCTGTACCGTAGGGGCAGTAGAAGGCAGTACAATGTCTGGAGTCGGCGCCGGAGGCAGTGCAGTATATGGAGTCGGCACCGTCGATGGACCCGGAGGACGTACCTGCTCCTCTCTCGCAGTCGCTCACCATGCGCAGCAAGGGTACTCACCACCTTCTCAGTATACTGAGCGAGTGAGAGAGAAAGGCTCCTCTGCGATCCGTCCAGCTCGACCTGTCTACGCTCTGTGCGCTGCGTAGACTCGGTGTGCGTCTGCAAGTTGGCAGCTGCAGCCTGATGCAGACTCATCAGCTCCTGTATACTGCGCTCGACCGCATTAAATCGTCTGGTGACGATCGGAGGGTCGGATCGTCGCTCGACCGCATCAGAAATCTGCTGCTGCAACTCGCGACGCAGCTCCTCGATCTGACGACGAACATCCTCAGCTCGTGACGACGCCTGCGTAGCCGGAGACTGCGTACTGACAGAGGGGGCCCGGGATGACTCCGAAGCCAAATACGTACCGTAGGATCCCGTACCGTAGTACGTACCCTTCTGAAGACCGCCAACGGCGGTCATCCAGAGCTCGTCCGGTGATGGCTCTGCAGGCGGCTGGGAGGAAGTACCAGCCCTCCCTCTGCTTGTGCACTAGCAGCAGCAGCATCATCAGCCGCCTCCTTCTGTAGCCGAACAAACTCGGCCTAGAACATGTTTGCTAACGTGTAAGTGTTTACTAAAGTCTATATTGATATCTATTTTCCTGTTTTCCAAATTATAGTCAGTTAATATAAAGAATAGAACGTACATATACCTGCGTCGCCCTCTCGTCAATAAGTCCCCAGCCCTCCGATGGGTGACCAGGAAGACGGTCACCATGTTCGGGTCCTCACCCTTCTTTATCTGTTAAAATATATTATCTATTATTAGTATTAAACATTATCGAACTATATATAAATTAATGTCCGTCATAGGAAATGTACTAGACGACGAAAATGCCGTCATCGGAATGGAGCCACCACACCACTTACCGGCGCTCGACCGCGCACCTTGGCCTTCTCAACCGCTCCTGGTATTGGGCTCGCTGAATCTAGCCTTCATCGCAGTCCACTGCTCTGGCGTAATCCAACCCTGGATCGGCTGTCCGGAGCGATCACGACGCTTCTGATCGTCGATCGCATCACGGATGAGCTTGGCTATGACGGCAGAAAATTGGCCCCGATCCTCGCCGCCCGGTGTGGTGGATAGAAATAGATCCTCTACAAGAAGTAAAATACAAAAGTTGTATATATACACAAATGATTATTAAAATTTAAAAATAAACAAATTTTTTACCTTGAAGTGGGCGAACCAAAAGGCCTTCCTATCTGCGGGAGCATCTGAGTAGTTGAGCCAAGGCCCACCATAGTTCTGCCTCACAAATGTCTCCAGCTGTCTCTGTACTGCAGAAGGCCGATATCTATACAATAATAATTTTTCATGAATATATATGTACATATATCATTTGAGAAATATATAATAATTAATTAACTTACTTCATAGGCCCGTCCGTCCAAATCTCCATACGGTCTCGCCCGGGGGAGCACATGGAGGGTCGCTCTCACCTCCTGCCTGGGCAGGATCAGTCTGATCGTCGTCCTCCAATGATCGGCGTGGGCTCCCTCCATAGAGCCGTCGACAGTAGGAATGCTGGACGGGGGATCAGGGATGCTAGACACGGGATCAGGAAGGCTGGACGACGAGGGAGGAGTCGCCAACCTGCTAGAACTGCCCTGTCCGGTAATGGACCGGGAACAGAACGGTACACTGGCGTACTCGGAGATGAGGATGAGGGTACGGAACTGCCCTTTCCATCCCCAGCCCGAGGCTGACGGGGCTGCCTAATAATAATCCTCCGCGTCGTCCAGATGGTCTAGTCATACCTGACAATAAAATATATGACAATAAAACAAAAAACATATTTATATGATAGACATCACAGATTTTTGAAAAATATCATAGTCAAAAAGTTTCACTGAAGTGTCAATAAAGTGTCACTGAAGTGTCACAGATTTATATGATAGAAGTGTCACTAAAGTGTCAAATATGATGATAAAACAAACGTACAGATTTAATCCTCTTCTGAAATTCATCTAGTTCGTTTAGCTCATCTACTTCTTCTTCTTCTTCTTCTTCTTCTTCTTCTTCTTCTTCTTCTTCTTCTTCTCTTCTTCTTCTTCTTCCTCCTCTACATCTTCACTTTCATCTGCATCTTCCTCTTCAGATAATTCTACTTCTTCTACACAATTAGATGTGTAATAGGGAACTTCCGTCGTGTCCACTTCTATAATATTTGTTACAAGAGGTAGTTCATCCTGTTGATAAGCTATATCGTCAACCTCAAAGGTATTTCTAGCTTTGGTCTTGCATACTGCCCACCAGTCCGACCTTGTTGTTCCCCGTTTAGGATAACTTGTGAAGTACACGAGCTGAGCCTGACTTGATAGGATAAATGGTTCATAGGCTCGATATCGACGCCGATAGTTTATATCAACAAGACCGTGCTTGTCTACTTTCCAACCTTGACCTTCAATCGGATCGAACCAATCACACCTGAATAACACAATCTTAGCAGGCTCTATTCCATAACTATATGTCAGCTCCACGATCTCCCGTAACACGCCATAGAAATCGTTGCCCGCATCAACATCTTGTAGTTCGAAGATCTGATACACAAATAGCTGTTTTTGGTGAAATCGAGATCCACAAAGTTGTCTCTGATCGGGCAAGTTGTTGACTTGAACCTAAATCCATTAACACAGTAGCTTGGCCATATTTTTGCAGCATAAATTGGTCCCTTGGCTAGCGTTCTAATAGACTCATTCTCAAGTCTTGCGTATGGACGATCGACCTAAATACCACGAAAGAAGCAATTAAGCTCATTCTCAATCAAGTACATATACAAAAAGGTAATTACAGAGTTCTCAAGTCTTACATATGTACTCAACCATGATGGAAAATAACGCCTTATTTCTTGTTCTAGTTCTTCTTCTGTTATGTGTGGCCTACCTGACCTCACATCATCATTAAATATGCTGAAAACAACATCGTTCAATTAATGTAATAGTATAATAATTAACACTATTAAAATAATATAGACGTATTAATTACTTACCCCTCCAGTTTCTCTACTTCCTCCTCGTCGCAGTTGAGTAATACATACACCTGAGCAGCCCTTAGCTCATCATCGTTCAGATATCTCTTTTTCATCTTACCCGATGGCTTTCCTGGAGCATTGAATACCTTCAGTATTGTATCATTACTTTTATGATCTTCCTCGTCGTTTCTGAAAGCTCTCATTCTATAAGTTGCAACATGAGGCTTGAAATACATCGAACAAAAGTTTGTAATCTCCTCGAGAACATAGGCTTCACAAATAGAACCCTCGACCCGTGCCTTATTTTTCACCTTTCTTTTTAGGTAATTCAAATATCGCTTGAACGGGTACATCCATCGATATTCGACGGGTCCACCAATACGTGCCTCATAGGATAGATGAATCGGCAAATGCTCCATAGAGTCGAAGAATCCAGGAGGAAACACCCTCTCTAGCTTGCATAGTATTACCGTAATGTCCTTCTCTTGCTTTTCTAGACGATCAACGAGCAATTTCTTAGAACAAAGATCCCTGAAGAATATGCTAAGCTCCGTCAATGGATCCCAAACTGCCTGCGGTAAGAATTCCCGAAATACAATCGGAATTAACCTCTCCATAATATGTGACAATCGTGGCTCTTCATACCCGTCAATTTGTTTTACTTCGGATCGACACATCTTCTCAGATTTGACACATATCCGTCTGGAAATTTTAGGCCCTGGATCCACCGACAAAGTCTCACTTTGTCCTCCTTGTCCAGCGAGAAAATTAACTTCGGCAGGAACTGTTTTCCATTCTGCTGTATCAAATGTAACGCAGGGCGTTTGCATATTTTTTCTAAGTCCAACCTGGCCTTGGGATTGTCTTTCGTTTTTCCCTTTACGTCCATCACAGTATTAATTATGTTATCAAACACATTCTTCTCAATATGCATGACATCAAGATTATGTCTGATCAGATTGGTACTCCAGTATGGCAGATCCCAGAATATGCTCCTCTTTGTCCAGTTATGAACTCTACCAAATCCATCGCACTTGTACCCAGTTGTAGGATCTTCTATAGCACTTGGAAAATCTTTAACCTCCTCCCATATCGTGGCTCCGCACCACCTTGGCGGTGGATCATCCTTCTCTACAACGCCGGCACGGAAAGCATTCCTGTTCCTTCTGAACGGATGATCTTTTGGCAAAAATTGCCGATGACAATCAAAGAAGCACGGTTTTCCGCCGTGTTTCAAGCGGAAAGCCTTACTACGGTCCATGCAATACGGACATGAGAGACGGCCATGAGTGCTCCATCCAGATAACATTCCATAGGCCGGAAAGTCATTGATGGTCCACATAAGGGTTGCCTTCATCTGAAAATTCTGCTTCCTGGAAACATCGTACGTGTTAGCGCCTACTTCCCATAACTGATTCAACTCATCTATCAAAGGCTATAAGTACACGTCAATGTTCCTCTTGGGATTGTTCAGACCAGAAATTATAACGGTTAGAAACATGTACTGAGTCTTTATGCACATCCAAGGCGGTAGGTTATACGGAGTGACAATCACAGGCCAGCACGAATACTGGGATCCCAAAAGAACAAAAGGAGTAAAACCGTCAGAAGATAGTCCCAACCTGACATTTTGCGGATCTGAAGCAAAATCTGGATACACTCGATCAAAGTGCTTCCACGCTTCTCCATCGGATGGGTGATCCAACACTCCTTCAATCTGTTCTCGCATGTGCCAACTCATATTTTCGGCCGTCTCTTTCACCATAAATAATCTTTGCAACCGCGGCGTTAAAGGCAAGTAGTGCATTGAATCGGTCGGTCTTCTTGCATCGGTAGACCTTCCTGTACTAGTTGTCTTATAGCGATCAGCACCACAAAATCTGCACGCATCTGCGTCCTTGTCGTCTTTGTAGTACAGCATGCACCCATTGCGACAGGAATCAATTTTTTCGTATCCCATCCAGAGCGATCTCACCATCCTTTAGACCGGTAGAAGTCTTTAGGCAACTTAGCACCCGCCGGCAAGATATCTATAATCAACTCCAACACTCGGTTGTAGCATTCTTGCGACATATTAAAATCTGACTTAATGCTCAACAGTCTTGTAACCACCTCCAACGGTGAATGATCCTCACAACCAGGATACAATGGAGTCCTTGCATTCTCCAACAACTCTATGATGTTGACACAAAGTCACAGTCAACCAAATATTGACAATATTGACTAAATAATTTGTAATAATTCAATACGACACACGACGTCTACATTAAGCTCAAGACAGAAGACAGCTCAGCTTCCGTGTCTCAGTTGATTCGAGTCTGTATTTTACACTTTCTTTGAGTCTAGACTAATGTAATCTGAGTCATGCTGAGCTCTTGAAACTTAGACTATAGCCTACCCAAAAATCCCAAAGCTCCACCAAACCAGAAATTCCCAAATGGTCCCTTTGAACCACTCTGTGCTCTGGAGACAGAGTTCGGGCCGAACTCTGCCTCCACACAGAGTTCGGGCCGAACTCTGTCCCCTAGAAATCAGGAACCCTAATTTTAGGTTAGCTGGTTGCTAGTTGTCCAACGGCCAAATATTTGAATTTTCCTACCCGAATTCTGGCCGAATTCTGCCTATAAAAATACTATAAATAGGGCATGAATTCTCTCATTCCAATCATCCAATCTTCTTTTCTCTTCTCTTGTAGCTGAAATAAGCCATACCCTTCCCATCTACTAGCCACAAGCCTCCTAAGTCTCGAGTGCTCAGCATCTCTCAGTTAGGATTCTTGTGCAAGAGTGAAGAAGTCGCTTGGACAATTCAAGCAAATCGCCACTGCGATCCTCTGTTAGAAGTTGACGTGCTCTTCTGAAGTAAAGGCACGGTTGTAAACTACTATTTCACAAATAGTGGATTTGAATCCTGAGCTAGAGTTCTCAGGCCTGGACTAGTCCTCCATGAGGGAAACCAGGTTAAAATGCTGTGTTTGCGTATGCTCTTTGATCTTTATTTACTTCCGCATTATTTCTGATTTATTATCTGATATTGTTTTTTGGTGAAAGAGTTATTTTTATTGGATTTTCATAAACTCTATTCACCCCCCTCTAGAGTTGCCACTGTTTTCAATTGGTATCAGAGCTCTGTTCTCTTTATAAGGACTAACATCCTAAGAGCTGATCCATGGCAACCACACAATCCTTGATTTCCAATCATGGTGAAGGTCAGTCCACTCATAGGCCTCCCCTATTTGATGGAACTAACTATACATATTGGAAAACAAGGATGAGCTTCTATCTTAAGTCTCTAGACTTTGACCTGTGGACTGTCGTCACTGACGGTTACAAAAAGCCCGTCAGGATAGTTGTCGATGGTGACCTCATTGAGAAACCACACGACAAATATTCTGTCGAGGAGAAGAAACAGGCAAGTCTAGATGCTAGGGCTATTAATGCTTTATTCTGTGCTATAGACAGGAATGAATTCAACAGGGTCTCCACATGCACCACTGCTCATGAAGTATGGAGACTTCTAGAAGTGACGCATGAGGGAACCACACAAGTCAAGGAATCTAAAATAAGCCGTCTCACTCAAGAATACGAAGCCTTCAAGATGAAGCCAAATGAGACGATCACTCAAATGTTTACAAGATTCCTCGACATCATCAATCCTCTATCCTCGCTTGGTAAGCAGTACTCAAACCACGAGAAGATTCGTAAGTTACTCAGAGGGTTGCCAAAGATTTGGAACCCTAAGGTGACGGCCATCATAGAAGGAAACGATCTCACATCAATGTCAATGGAGACCTTGATGGGTAAGCTCATGACTCACGAGCTTGACCTCAAGGACTTCGAAGAGCCTGCTCCGAAGACCAGAGAGATCGCACTCAAAGCTCATCGACGAAGGGCTGATCACGATGAGACCGAAGACGATAACTCGGATGATGAAGACCAAGCTCTCATGGTTCGCAACTTCAGAAAATTCCTTCGCTTCAATCGAAGGAAGAAGGATTCACAAGAAGATGATGAAGAAGAGCCAACCTGTTACGGTTGCAAGAAGACTGGACATGTCCGAAAAGACTGCCCATTCTTGAAGAAGAGCAACCGCTATGAGAAGCCATACAAAAAGAATTCATCAAAGAAATATGCCAACACAGGAATTTGGCATGAAAGTGAAGCGAGTGACTCCGAGGAAGAAAAAGGCTCTCCTCAAGATACAGCAAATGTGTGCCTAATGGCAACTTCCAACAAGGTATCTAACGAAACTCTAGATGACTTCTCTTTTGATGAACTTGGCGATGCTTTTACTGATTTACTCGATGATCACAAAAAGGTCATTGGTAAATACAAACATGCCAAGGACAAAATCAAAAGTCTGGAAGATGAGATACAAAGAATTTCTTTACTTCTTGATGATGTTAGAGACACGTCACCCACTGATGCCACTAATGAAGTATCCAAGCTTAAAATAAGCTTACATGATGCTGAAGCACGTATTGAGCAACAAGCTCAAGAAATCACTACTCTCAACACGTTGCTTGCTGAAGAAAAGAGTAGACACAAAATCTATGACTAAAATATATGGCTTGAATATTAAGGTTGATGAATTGCAAGCTGCTTCTAAGAGATTAGAAACCAAATTGGGTAAACAGGTGCTTCAACCTCAAACCCAATCACATGGGCACAACACCACTCATGCTAGTCAACCACGTCATTCTCATGCAGCACATAACCATGCATTTATATACACAAACTTTCACAAACCACGTGCACGTAAGAATAATTCTCTCAGTACACAATCATCATACAAAGACACAATCAACATCACCCACACTAGGAATCATCATGCCATGCCATATAGACAAGATCATCATGCAATGCCATATAGACAAGATCATCATATGCCATATAGACAAAATCATCATGCCATGCCATATAGACAATATCAGCATGTCACACATCATAGACAATACCATCATGATATGCCTCATAGACACCATCACCATGCCACTCATTCTATGCATAATCATCATCACCATGCTAACTCTTCACATCATGTTCATCCTCATCCTGTTGCTTACAGATATTCATGCTCCTAGTATAAATAAAAATGCTATCTGTACCTACTGTGGATCACATGGACACATCTCACCACAGTGCAGAGTTAGAAGACTGGTAGATAAAAGATATATGCTTGGTTTCCAAAGACTAACTTTTCAGGACCCTCAAGAACTCGGGTACCAAAGGTCACATCTACTCTTGATGTAGGTGGACCTTCCCTCTTCAACTGAAAGTAAGTGGATTCTCGATAGTGGATGCTCGCGACATATGACGGGAGACGCAAATTTTGCATCACTATCGATGAAGAGAGAAGGATATGTATCCTTCGGTAACAATCTCAAAGGGCACATAATAGGTAATGGTATCATTGGTCATCCTCCTTCTCCTGTAATAAAGGATGTCTGCCTAGTGACCGAGTTAAACATAACCTGCTCAGCATTAGTCATCTTGCTGATCATGGATATGATATTAACTTTGGACAAAACAGTTGCTACATCTATGATAGGTCAACAGGAGACATTGCTTTTGAAGGGAAAAGAGAGGACAACATATATATTTTCTATCTTTCTATAAATACTAACAATGCAGGTAGATGTCTATATGCCCACAAAGACGAACGACTACTTTGGCACCAGCGTCTTGGTCATGCCAACATGGATGCTATATCCAGGCTGTCTACCAAGAAGCTAGTGAGAGGATTGCCTGATCACATTCAAAAAGGACACGGTATGTGCCGAATGTGAACTAAACAAGGCAACTAAATCCTCATTTCATTCCATCAACTCTGTAAGTACTACTAGACCCTTGCAACTACTTCATATGGATTTATTTGGTCCTAGTAGAATAGCTAGCCTTGGTGGCAAACTTTATGCATTTGTTATTGTTGATGATTTTTCGAGATTTACTTGGGTTTTCTTTCTCGCTAATAAGAGCGATGCTATTTCTGTTTTCAAAGTTTTTGTAAAGAAAGTTCAAAACGAAAAAGGCTACATGATTACTCGAATCCGAAGTGATCATGGAGGCGAATTCGTAAATTATGATTTTGAAAATTTTTGTAATGCAAATGGTTTTGATCATGAATTTTCTTGTCCTAGAACTCCTCAACAAAATGGTGTTGTGGAGCGGAAGAATAGAACTCTCGGCGATATGGCCAGAGTCATGTTGAATAAATTTTCACTTCCGAAATACTTTTGGGCAGAAGCTGTCAGTACAGCATGCCACATTTTGAATAGGGTGCTGATTCGTCCCATTACGAAGAAAACACCCTATGAGCTTTGGTTTGGGAGAACCCCCAATGTTTCTTATTTTAAAGTTTTTGGTTGTAGATATTTTATCCTTAACACCAAAGACAACTTAGGCAAATTTGATGCCAAAGCTGACGATGGTATCTTTCTTGGTTATGCCGCCAAGAGTAAGGGATATAGAGTTTTTAATAAACGCTCACTTATTGTGGAAGAGTCAACAAATGTGACTTTTGATGAAGATAACAGTGCAGTAAGTACTCTTGATGATGACGTTGAGCCATCAACTTCTACTCCAATGAATACTTCAACCGAAACTGATTCTCTGGAGGGTTTGCCTAAGAAATTCTCTTTCAAACCTTCTCATCCAGAAAATTTAGTAATAGGAGAAGTTTCACGTGGAGTAACTACTAGATCATCACTAAGAGACTCCGTTGCTAGCACTGCCTTCATTTCACAAGTAGAGCCTAAAAACATTTCTGAAGCCTTTAATGATGAATTTTGGATTTCTGCTATGCAAGAAGAACTCAACCAATTCGAGAGAAGCCAAGTATGGGAACTCGTTCCTAAACCGGTTAATCACTCGATAATTGGTACTAAATGGGTTTTTAGAAACAAAGTAAATGAAGATGGTTCAGTCACACGTAACAAAGCTCGTCTAGTAGCTCAAGGATACAACCAAGAGGAAGGTATCGACTACGATGAGACGTATGCTCCTGTTGCTAGACTAGAATCCATTCGGATGCTTTGTGCTTTTGCTAATTTTCAAAACTTTAAATTATTTCAAATGGATGTGAAAAGTGCTTTCTTGAATGGTTTTATTAAGGAGGAAGTTTATGTGAAACAACCTCCTGGCTTTGAAAATCACAAATTTCCCGACCACGTGTTCAAGCTAAAGAAAGCGCTTTATGGCCTCAAACAAGCCCCCAGAGCTTGGTATGAAAGGCTAAGTAGCTTCTTACTTGAGAAAGGTTTTTCAAAAGGGAAAATTGACACTACACTATTTAAAATCTTTTAAAGACACTATTCTGTTGATTCAAATCTATGTTGATGATATCATTTTTGGGTCTACTGATGAAACCCTCTGTCAAGAATTTGCCAAGTGTATGCAGACGGAATTTGAGATGAGCATGATGGGAGAGCTCAACTACTTTCTTGGCCTGCAAGTGAAACAAATGGCTAATGGAACTTTCATCTGTCAATCGAAGTATACCAAGGACATGCTGAAGAAGTTCGATCTTGACAACGTCAAACCAATCAGCACTCCAATGGCTACTTCAACCAAACTCGAACCAGATGAGAGCGGCAAACCTGTTGATCAACGTAAGTATCGAGGTATGATAGGCAGCTTACTTTATTTAACTGCTAGTCGTCCCGATATCATGTTCAGTGTTTGCCTATGTGCGAGATATCAAGCTAATCCTAAGAATCACACATGACCGCGGTTAAGCGTATCTTTCGATACCTTAAGGGTACGGTTACAGTGGGCCTATGGTATCCCAAGTCCACATCATTTGACCTTATTGGTTACTCTGATGCTGACTTCGCTGGATGCAAGGTCGACCGTAAAAGTACGAGCGGCACGTGTCATTTATTAGGAAAGCTTTAGTCTCCTGGTTTAGCAAGAAGCAGAACTCTGTAGCACTATCCACAACAGAAGCTGAATACATAGCAGCTGGGCGTTGTTGTGCACAAATTCTGTGGATGAAGCAAACCCTTGAAGACTATAAGTTATCTTTCATGCATATTCCTATATTCTGTGACAACACTAGTGCCATTAATTTGACTAAGAACCCTGTCTGTCACTCACGCACTAAACACATTGAGATCAGACACCACTTTTTGCGTGATCATCAGCAAAATGGCACGATTAACTTAGAGTTTATTGACACTGATCATCAGCTAGCAGATTTCTTTACTAAGCCATTATCCGAAGAGCGCTTCAATTTCCTTTGTCGTGAACTCGGAATTTTGGATGAAGCAGTTATAAGTTGAGACTCACCTGCGTAAATATCGAGTATATTTTGATTCTTTTACGACAAATTTGGTATGGGTACAAGCCGAAAGGGTCCTTCTGACAACAAGGCGTAAAAGCCTAAGCGACACGGTGCACTAGTCCTCAGGACTACCGCTAGCTGGGATCCGGCCCCTGCAGCTAACCCATGGCAAATTTGAAATATTGAATTACAATATATTTCCTTGTTTATTATATGGTTTGTTTCGATTTAATATTGCCTAATTATTTTTCTAAAGTTCATTCTGACTTTTGTGTACCTCTCTATGTACTTCAATGATTCATCAACTTTTATCCTCTCTATTTTTTTTCAACACTTAACCATTTTTTTCTCTCTTCAGCCTGTTTTAAGTTCTGGACCACTAATCCAGAACTCGGGCCGAACTCTGCCCCTAACAGAGTTCGGGCCGAGTTCGGTCCCTATTGGTCCAGCGTCGGGCTCGGGTTTAGATACGGTCAGAATTTCTTCCGACCAACGAAAACCCTCTCTTATATTTCGGGTTTTCATCTCTCTCCTTCACTATTACCTCCTTCCTCACCTCTCCAAACTCTTTCCTTCAAACCCTAACCCTAGTTTTTGATCTAGAAGGCTCTATTATTCTCAAAATCAAGGGAAAGGGGTTTCTCATCATTCTCTTCCACTGTTTGTTGTTGATTTCAGGTATATCCCCTTCTTCTCTCCATTTCAAGTTCTCTATTTTCTTGCAAATGGCTCCTCGCTTGCCCAATCGTGGGAAAAGGACTCGAACTGAGGGAGCTTCCTCTTCGAATCCTTCTCCTCCAATTGAGCAAGTAGTTGAACAACAACCCATTCATCCGTTGTTCAACCCGCCTCGTCCCCATGATCCGAATACATATGACGAGCGATTATTTGTGTCGCTAGACGCGTCTAATGCATGGTTTAGCGACTTTCGGACTCGTCCGGTGTTCGGGGGACATCCGATAAATTTTACAATCTTTTCTCAATATGAATCATTGTTTCGTGATCTATGTTTGGATGCGTTAGTTGCCTCAAACTTTGTCATTTACCGTAGCGCAATCCAAATGTTTTATTGCAATTTAACTTTCGATGCAACCCACATCTATTCCCGGGTTGCCGGTATTGACATTGCTTTCAATGATTCTGAGTTGGGGGATTTTCTTGATCTTTTAATCTCGATGCTTGGGATAAACTTGTGGAAGCTCGTCAACTTCAATTTGTTGGCGATACTTCTCTTGAAGGTTTCAAGGAGGAATTATGTGCTCCTAACATAAGTCCTCGCAAACTTATGGCCAAGCACCTCAACCCATATTTCTATGAACTTCATCGAATCATTTTTAACACTATCTTGCCAAAAGCTGGCTCCACTGATGAAGTTACCTACTTTGAGATATCTGCTTTGTATCACCTTCATTATCGTATCCCCTTCAATCTTTCTAGGACAATGATGGACTGGATGATAAATTGTAGGAAGAAACCAAGAGCATTGGTTTATCCTTTATATCTTCCTATGGTTTTTCGTGCGTTCATTATTCCTATTCATGACTGTCAGTTCTTGCCTGCTCCTGCTTTCCTGTCCAAGGCACGACGTTCTCAGGCAGTCGTCGCCTCTCCTGAGACTTCTGAGCAGTCTGCTGATGAGGAGCCTGACGCCCCTCCACTCGGTCAGGATGCACCACTTCCACCTGCCACTCTTGAGTCTATTCAGACTATGCTCCGGGATCGTTTTACTCTTGAGGACGATCGCTGGACCAGCTGGACTATCGTACTACTCTGCAGATGAGTGCCCTCGGAAACTCTTGCATGATATACGGTATTCCCTGTCTCGTCATCTGCACATTCCCATGGAGCGGGATCCTGAGCGCGCGGGCCATCGCATTGATGATCCTTGGGTCATGCGTTACATGGATCCGGATGCTGCATTTTTGGACCCCCGTCGCTCCTTCCCGGTCCTTCAGATGCTCCAGGACCTTCTCGTGCTCCGTGATGGAGATTGGCTCGATCTGCTGCTGCTACTGATGATGATCTTAGTTGATGCTTTTTGATTTCAGTTATTTAGTTTATTATGGATTTATGTCCTTGGTTTTATGTACTCAAACTCTGGTTGTGTGTTTGACACTTGGTTTTGTGGATGACATTTTATCATAGTTTTACTTTATGCTAGTGACTCATTTTGTTTAGTCATACACTGTTTCTTCTCTGCTTGGGTGGTTGCATCACTCTTCATTGTCTACTGCAGTTTATATGATCTTTTATTCATATGCAGTCTATATTGCTAACTGCCAAAAGGGGGAGAACTATGTATTTCTGGCTAGATATATTTAGTATCATATCTTTCGCCTTCGTATATCTGTGCTTGTTTGTGCTTTTTGGAGATATTATACAGGTTCAATGCATTCTTTACGGGGGAGCTATCTCTTCTAGCTGCGCCGTTCACTGATCACGGGGGAGCTCTTATTTCTAGCTCGGCATCGATTATGGGGGAGCTATGTTGCTATGATCAATGTGTCCAGGTATGAATGTTGAATATACATATATATTTTGTCAATTATCAATATGGGGGAGATTGTTGACACAAAGTCACAGTCAACCAAATATTGACAATATTGACTAAATAATATCTGTAATAATTCAATACGACACACGACGTCTGCATTAAGCTCAAGACAGAAGACAGCTCAGCTTCCATGTCTCAGTTGATTCGAGTCTGTATTTTACACTTTCTTTGAGTCTAGACTAATGTAATCTGAGTCATGCTGAGCTCTTGAAACTTAGACTATAGCCTACCCAAAAATCCCAAAGCTCCACCAAACCAGAAATTCCCAAATGGTCCCCTTTGAACCACTCTGTGCTCTGGAGACAGAGTTCGGGCCGAACTCTGCCTCCACACAGAGTTCGGGCCGAACTCTGTCCCCTAGAAATCAGGAACCCTAATTTTAGGGTTAGCTGGTTGCTAGTTGTCCAACGGCCAAATATTTGAATTTTCCTACCCGAATTCTGGCCGAATTCTGCCTATAAAAATACTATAAATAGGGCATGAATTCTCTCATTCCAATCATCCAATCTTCTCTTCTCTTCTCTCTTGTAGCTGAAATAAGCCATACCCTTCCCATCTACTAGCTGCAAGCCTCCTAAGTCTCTGTTAGAAGTTGACGTGCTCTTCTGAAGTAAAGGCACGGTTGTAAACTACTATTTCACAAATAGTGGATTTGAATCCTGAGCTAGAGTTCTCA
Organism: Iris pallida; assembly: GCA_029216955.1. NCBI lineage: Eukaryota > Viridiplantae > Streptophyta > Magnoliopsida > Asparagales > Iridaceae > Iris > Iris pallida. The sequence continues at coordinate 46,036 of JANAVB010044326.1, forward strand.
GGCCTGGACTAGTCCTCCACGAGGGAAACCAGGTTAAAACTGCTGTGTCTGCGAATGCTCTTCTGATCTTTATTTACTTCCGCATTTATTTCTGATTTATTTACTATCTTGATAGTTGTTTTTGTGGAGGTGATATAGAGTTAATTTTTATTTGGTGATTATTGACACAAACTCTATTCACCCCCTCTAGAGTTGCCTACACTTGTGTTTTCACATGAACTGTGCAGCATCGGCATTCGGTGCCTCCCAGGTGTATCATGAACGAAACTAGGCCCCGCAGCGTCGAAAACCATGTTCACGCACCCGTCGTCGTATGCATGATTATCTGAAACAAAATTAGGTCCCGCATGCATATACGACTCAACATAAGGCTCCGGCTCTGATGCTAAAGACACAAGTTCTCCGTGTGCGGTCCACTGATAGTAATTAGGCGTGAAACCCCTCGAGTACAAATGATATGTCACTTCCACTTCTGGATAATATTTCACGTTATGACATTTCACACACGGACACTTAATTTTGGTGTCGTCCATGTACTGAGGAAACGCCTTAGCAAACTGCAGGAACTGCTCTACTTCCGCTATGTATTCATCCCGTACACCACACATATCATCAGGACGATGATTGTACATCCATGAACGATTCCGCAAGTAGTAATTCATATCCATTTGGAAATAATTCTGCAAAGATGGACACACATTATCCAACAGGCACAAATTCGTATATTATGTCTTATTATGGGACACACATTAGTAGCGAACAGTTACTAATAACAATGATATGCAATCTAGGTCAAACTAGGTTGTACTAAGTCAAACAAGGTCAAGCTAAGTCAAACAAAGGTACCCTTTACCTTATCGCTATTGGTATTCCAATACTAGCTAGCACACACCATTCAAGGCTATACAAGCCTAACCTATAATTCAAGTACCAATAATGACCAGAGTCAACTCAAGCTATCTCATACACACAAGTAATATATGGGTGTCATTTGTTTAGTCTTAAAAAAACACAATCAACTAAAACTAGTACCAAGTAATGAGCAATAGTGAGTTACCAAAGCAAACTGAAACTAAAACTAGTATCTGGGTGTCATTTAAACAACTAAAACTAGTATCTGGGTGTCATTTAACAAACATGAAGACAACAAAGTCAAACAAGGTCAAGCTAAGTCAAACAAAGTCAAACAAGGTCAAACTAGGTCAAGGGTTGACCTATAGTTGACTTTGTCAACTCTTAGTCCAATGTAGGTCAGATGTTTACTCTACTTTGACTTTCAGTAAAAATAGTCAAGCTTGGGGGTGACTACTATTTCATATAATTTTAAAGTATCGGCCGATACCGATCCGATACGGCTGATACCGATACGATTTGGCATGTTCCGATCCGATACCGACCGATACCAAATATTGACCGATACCGACATTGGGGGTCTTTGTTCCGATCAATTCAAGTACCAATAATGACCAAAGTCAACTCAAGCTATCTCATACACACAAGTAATATCTAATAGATATATACATATAAATATATATATATATAGGCATGTATATACTATATGCCTATATTACAAGACAAGGCAACTTTCATGC
>JANAVB010044327.1:0-13161 GCA_029216955.1 Iris pallida
CCCCCCCCCCCCCCCCCCCCCCCCCCCCCCCCCCCCCCCCCCCCCCCCCCCCCCCCCCCCCCCCCGACCCTCCCCCCCACAGCAGCCCCCCCCCCCCGACTCCCCCCCCCCCCCCCCCCCCCCCGCGACCACCGGCGGCCCCCCTTCCCAAACCCTAACCCTAGCCACCACCATGTCTAACCCTAGCCTTTCCATCTACTACAAACCCTAGCCGTACTCCTTTTTTTCTGCAAAAAAAGGCGTCTTTCGAAGACAGACGGCTGCCAAATACTTTATTTGCCAACTCTGATCCTCACTTACGCCGTTTGGAACTAACAAATGCTTTATTTGTTATTCCTTCTTCACATCGGGATCTCTACAGAGACTGATCATGTCTTTTCTGGTGACCTGACGTGTTCACTTTACATGCGCGTGCCGGTGCTGGCCAAGTTAGTAGCGCATTCGTAAAGTCTGTGACGTCGAAGAAGACGACGAAGTTGGGAAGTTGCCGACTCCGACGTCGAAGAAGCGAAGAAGACGACGAATAGGGTTCACAGTTGAAGAAGCCATGGATTCGATCAGTGGCAAACTGACGGCCGAAGAGATGAAGGCCTTGGTTGATGATATCTTATCAAAAAGATTAACCGAGGCAACCCCACGAGTGATCCATACTGATGTGGATCCGTCACCTTACAAAATGGAAATTGGAGAAGCTGGAGACGAAGTTGGAAGGAACGTCCAACTACTTGAAGTGGTCGCGGCAGGCGATGCGGACATGAAGGGACGTGGCTTGGTTGGCTATGTCACTGGCCAAGCCAAGGCGCCAGCCGATCACCGCAAGGAGTTTGCTGTTTGGGAGATTGTCAACAACGTCGTGGCTGGGTGGTTGACTGCCTCATTAACCGACCAGGTGTCGGGCAATGTCGAGGCAATGGAGGCTGCTGCTGATATATGACAAACTCTAAAAGATATGTACTCCGGCTCCGGCAACCCTATGCGAGTTTTTCAACTACAAGATGAACTCGATAGGGTGGCCCAAGACGAACGTACCATCTCTGAGTACGCAGCCTGTTGAAGAAGTACTGGTCTGTCTGGATCATTATGATCCTCTTGGGATGGAATGCACAAGTCGAACCGGCATTCGCGAAGTACTTTCAGACGTTCCTGGCTTATATTTTCGGCAGCGTATGATGAAATTCTGAAGGGACTACACCCTGTATTTGAGCAGAGACGGAATATCCTCCTATCCCAACCCACTCCGTCCTTGGAAGAAGCTATAGCCGTCATGACACAGGAAGAAGCTCGACTGAAGTTGATGCCCAACAAGGGCTCCTACCAGGGGGAGCAAGCCGCGGTTGAAAAGTCTGCCCTTGCTGCCTTCAATCAACCTCCGTCTATGGGTGGTGTTTGCCACAATTGTGGTGACTCCGGATATTACATCCGATTTTGTCCAAAACCCTTGCAATCAGTCTAATGATCGAGGACGGGGTCGTGGAGGCCGACGTGGTAGTAGAGGAGGATATGCTGGTAGAAGGGGCGGACACAAAGCAAATCTGGCAGAGGAAGGGGGAGAGAATCAACTGGCTGAAATAACCCCGCTTGAGTGGGAGTTCCTTGAGAAGTTGCGAGGCACAAAGCTGGGTTCGGCCGACAGTCCTGGGGCGTCTTCTACCTCGGGAGATCACATCACTTGTTTTGCCCAAACCAGCATCGGTAATTCTGCGCGTGCTCTTGCATCTGTCCATTAGCCAGGATGGATTATGGACTCTGGGGCATCTCGCCATGTCACGGGGTCCCGTTGTGCGTTTCAGGACTATACTCACCTACCATTGCCGGAGAGTATTCAGACCGCTGATGGTACATCCATCCCTGTAATGGGTAAAGGCACTGTCGCATGCACCCCTTCCATTACTCTAAACCAATGTCTTACATGCTCCGTCTTTTCCTGTCAATCTTCTATCAATTAGTGCCATTATACTTGATCTTAACTGTACTGTTTCCTTTGACATTCCTACGGTGACTTTTTAGGAGAAAGGGACAGGACGACGACTTGGGACTGGCACATGGCATAAGGGGCTGTGGTATTTAGACAGGACTGGACTGGACAACGCATTGGCATCCTTGGTAGCAGACGCACCACCAGAAGCTTCCTGTCGCAGTGTTGAAGCCGACTTGCTACTCCACCACCAGCGTGTCGGTCATTCCTCTTTTAAAGTTATTAGTCGAATGTATCCGTCCTTATATCAACGGGCTGATAAAGAGAAGTTATTTTGTAATGCTTGTGAGTTGGGAAAACATACCAGAAGCTCGTATGTGAGCTCGGAGAATATGAGTTCCGCTGCTTTTGACATGATACATTCAGACGTATGGGGCCCTTGTCCTACAACCGGAATTAACGGCTTTCGATGGTTCGTCACCTTTATTGACTGTTATACCCGCGTGACATGGGTCTACCTTATGAAGAATAAAAGTGACGTCCTTGAGGCCTTTCGGGACTTTCATCGACGGATGGAAACACAATATGGCGCTAAAATTAAGTGTTTTCGGTCTGACAATGGGACGGAGTATACTAATAAGCGGGTTGCTGAGTATTTTTTCACTCATGGCATACTACATCAAACTTCATGTGCTTATACTCCGGCACAAAATGGTGTGGCTGAACGAAAGAACCGACACCTGCTGGAAGTCGCACGGACGATGATGCTGGCTATGAATGTTCCGAAACACTTATGGGGGCAGGCTATATTGACGGCCTCTTATCTCATCAACAGAATGCCATCTCAAGTATTGGACTGGAAGACACCGTTAGAGATGCTTACTGGGGCAACTACATACACTGTTCCACCGAAAGTTTTTGGATGTGTGTTTTGTCCAAGATAATAGGCCAGGTGTTGGCAAACTGGATCCTAGGGCAGTTAAATGTGTCTTTGTCGGTTACACGACGACTCAGAAGGGATATGCCTGTTGGAGTTCAGTCGAGCGGAAAATGTTTGTAAGCATGGACGTTACATTCAGAGAACTCGAACCATACTATGGTTCGGATGAAGGTTCCGTATTTGGTGACACACCTAACACAGATGGTGTTAGATGTGAGGGGGAGATAATAAGCCCAAATGTGGTCGTCGGATCGGTTCCGTGTCCGGTTGTAGAAAACTGGACGAAAGGGGGAGAGCACAGTGACTCAGATACAGAGAATGAAGAAGAAGATACATATGTTACACAGGGGGAGCAGCAGACAAGGGAAAAGGAGCTCTAAGTCTACAGAAGGAGACAACAAAAGTCCAGTACTGTGCCTATGCCGTGCCCTGTGCCTACTGTACCAAGTCCCTCGTCTACTTCTGCTCTAACTCCTGAAGATGTTGCCCCCGCACTGAATCACTCGGATTCTGATGCGGATCTCTCCGACTCGGATGGTATGATCTCTCCACCACCTATTGCTCCCTTAAGGAGATCTTCTCGCATCAATGCGGGTAAGGCTCCTGCTCGTTTTGATGATTACGAACATGACATTGCCAACTTCTTGTCTTATTCTAACATTTCTTCGAATTATCGAGCCTTCATTGCATCGTTAGACTCTACTTCGTTGCCCAAGTGTTGGCAGGAAGCAAAGAAAGATCCAAGGTGGAAAGCTGCAATGATGGAAGAACTTGGGACACTGGAGAAAAATAAGACATGGGAGCTGGTTCCATTACCCAAAGGGAAGAAAGCTGTGGGATGCAAATGGGTGTACACAGTGAAAGAGACGCCAGAAGGAAAAGTAGAGCGGTATAAGGCGAGGTTGGTTGCAAAAGGATTCACACAGTCATATGGCATAGACTATGATGAGACGTTTGCCTCAGTAGCAAAAATGAGCACCGTGAGAACTCTGGTCTCCGTTGCAGCGAACTATGGGTGGAAGCTGTACCAGCTGGATGTGAAGAATGCCTTTCTTCATGGGGACCTGCAAGAAGAAGTATACATGGAGCTCCCGCCAGAGTGCTACGCGACGGAATCAGACGGAGAGACGTCGCAAGGAAAGGTGTGTAAACTGAAGAAGTCGCTATACGGGCTCAAGCAATCTCCTCGAGCCTGGTTTGACAGATTCAGAAAGGCTGTTACAGGCATGGGATACCGTCAAACAAATGCAGATCATACGGTCTTCCTCCAGCATGCAAGAGGCCACATCACTATACTTGCTGTATATATGGATGATATAGTGATCACAGGTGATGATGAAGTCGAGATCACTAAGCTGAAGTCAAAACTCGCGAAGGAGTTTGAGGTGAAGGATTTAGGAGCGATGAGGTACTTTCTAGGTATCGAAGTGTGTGAAGGCGAACAGGGAATTGTTCTATCACAAAGAAAATACGCACTAGATCTGCTGAAGGAGACAGAGATGCTGGGATGCAAAGCAGCCGTTACTCCAATTGACCAGAAGAGTAAGCTTGGAGCAGAAGCAAGAGAGCCTGTTGATCGTGAAAGATATCAAAGACTTGTAGGGAGATTGATTTATCTGGGACACACTCGCCCTGATATCTCATTTGCGGTGAGTGTAGTGAGTCGCTACATGCATGATCCAAGAAAGGATCATATGGAAGCAGTATTTCAGATCTTGAGATATATGAAAGGAACGCCGGGAAAGGGGCTATGGTTCAAGAAGAATGGACGCATAGAAGTTGAGGGATACTGTGATGCAGACTGGGCGAGCTGCATAGACGACAGAAGGTCTACCACGGGATACTGTATTTTTGTAGGAGGAAATCTGGTCTCATGGAGAAGCAAGAAACAGTCAGTGGTAGCACGGTCGACAGCTGAAGCAGAATACAGAGCAATGGCTCTGGGAGTGTCAGAGTTGCTGTGGGTGAAAGCATTGCTGACAGAGTTGAAGCTGGATAAGGGAGCACCATTGCGTCTTTTGAGCGATAGTCAAGCTGCAATAAGTATAGCTAACAATCCAGTTCAGCACGACAGAACGAAGCACATCGAGATTGATCGATTCTTCATCAAGGAGAAGCTGGAACAAGGGATACTGAAGATTGACCATGTCCGCTCAGAAGAACAAGTTGCAGACTGTCTGACTAAGGGTCTTAGTTCATTAAGTCTGTCGAAGCTATGTAACAAGATGGGGATGATCAATATCTATCGCCCATCTTGAGGGGGAGTGTTGAGAATCAATAAGGGACTTTTAGTCCCACATCGGAATATGTAGTATGTAGAGGAGCTAGACTCCCTATAAGTAGTGAAGTAGTCCATCAATAAATCATCCAACCATTATTTTCTACAATAATTTTTTTTTTTGGGTCAAATCTTGTATGGAGCTTTCTTATGCTCCATAGCCGACCCCAGTCATGGGAGAAGGCTTGGATGATGATGCTTCTTCGTTGAGTAAAATTTATATTTTGTTAGTCATTTCTTATATTTGTACTGTAATTTTATTCTTCCCAAGTTTCTTTGGCTTATTGCAAGAAATAGCCTAACAGGCATTCTAAAAGCGCATCCTTAACTGTATCTCCTCTGTCAAGTTTACTCGATTTATTATGACAAAAAGCATTCTAAAAGTACATCCTTCACTTCTCCAATGTTGAATTTGAGCTAAAGAAAACTGTTGCACCATTTCTCTTTGTGGTAGATCTTATTCTAGTCTGCCAAAGACACTATAAGCAGTATGGGGATTTAAGGATCCAATATTGAGTCTGAACTCTAAAGTATTCTAAAATAAGAATTCGTACTACTTTATCTAATTTTATCTTTTGACTTCTCTTTCTTTTTTGCAACTCAATTTCAATATTGTTAGCCTTGTTAGAGCCATTTTGACTCATGGTGCAGTATGTTGCGTTTTATTAGTATGGGTCTTGGTGTACAAAAAGAGGGGCACTAGCATCTACAACCCCGTAAGAATAGGGTTTTGATGGACATGGTTGTAATATATGGAACAACCTGCACTTATGCACATATTTTTCTTTATGTACTTATTGAACAAAGTGATTTTGATATTCTAGAATTTGCAAAATAGATGTTCTTGCACCAATCCATTGGAACATGCTGCATACTAGTGAACTGCTGTATTTTTTGTTGATAGTGATACCTTCCCATTTTGTTTCTGGTTAATTGTGCTGGCACTTTATGCTGGTTACCTAGTATTCCTTCTAACGGTAAATAATAATATTAAAAATGTTTGCAGGTGGGCGTGGAAGGTTGGCAGGCACTGAAACCTCGCTTCAAGAATGATTTCGTCCAGGCAGACTCAAGAGGGAGAGGGAATCACCAAGTAGGCAATGATAAAAAATCAAAGAAACTGATAGTATTGAAGGAGTGAATGTTGAAGTTCGTCTTGTTCTACCGGAAGAGGAAGGCGCTGAAGTGACAAAATGGATGGTGGAGAGCATTAAATTCTCTGTTAAACAACCGGTAAGAAGTTACCTACCGGTCTTCCTTAATCGTCATGGTTGTAACTGGAGCTTGATTCAAATCTGATGGGTTTTGTGTGCAGATTGAGGCAACTGCATCAAGAGAGGAGTTGGAGTACCTAGCCATACTCTGCCGGTCTGAGGTCGACTCGATGGGTAGAATTGCTGCAGGAATTCTGCGGTTACTGAAGATTGATGGATCCATTGGCCAGGCAACTATGGATCAGCTCAGCAATATTGGTATGTAATAGATCTCAGTGTTTTAAAATTGTCTTTATGATTATTTTCAGCTGTGAAAAATAGTGGCATTACTCTATTTACCTATGAATCGCAATCTAATCTATAAAGCTGGTCTTATGTGTAAAACTGTTCATTGAGATGCCATATTTTTATCTCATCTGTTCCAACATGATCAAATCTGATTGGATCTCTTTCCACTATGTTACAACAGTGTGCCCATGGTTATTCTGCTAGACTTGTGTCGAAAGATTCAGTTACATGAAAAACCACATGTTCTAAACATTAACATTATGTCCCTACTCTTATAACTCTTATCATCTTCTTTTGTTCTTTCCTTCACAAGATGAAGGTTGGTTTTTTGTTTGTGAAGGCACATACTCCTCTCCCTCGATCAATCCATTTGTTCCATGCCGCCTTTGGTTTCTAGAGTTATATCAAGATTTGGAGACCAACATTTTTTCTGGTCGGATTTGGATTTCACATAAATCTGATCCAAACCCGAGCCCTTGACAGCCTATATGCTCCGACCCACTTGCTAACATGGTTAAGTCAGATGTACACTAGACCCAAGCACTCAAATATAAACCAGTCAAATTCTAATCATATATACAGTGTGAGAGTATAGCTTAGGTTTCACAATCTCCAACCACCCAAAGACAGAACATCCTTATCGCAGCCCGCACAAATGAACTAGTCTCACTTAGTGCAGCGTGAATCCACTAGGTAACTTTGATACCATTTGTTTGCGCCCTAGCTCACTTGCCAAAATGGTTCACCCAGGTCCACACATTAGCACCAAAGCACTAAAATATAACCAATTGAATTCTCATCCCATATCCGATGTATGACTAAATCATGGGGATTCACAATCTCTTCTACTCAAAAGACACAACATCCTCGTCCCAGCCCATGCAAATGGCCCAATCGACTAAAATCTTGGGGTTTCGCACCTATAGCTAACCCTGGCCTTGTAAGGTTCTATGGGAGGCCCCTCTCACAGTCCAAACGCCTGTGGTTAGATGTTTGAGGGCATACAGTCATGGTGAGCAATGTTGTTTCTGCATGAGATGGCCCATCAAGTGACAATGCTGCGATGTTTGGCTGAAGCAAGCTATTTCCTGTACTCTCCATACACATATATGCACACACGGAAACATGTGCAAGCTTGGAGCCTTGGAGACTTACAAATGTTTGCACACACCACATAAATCATTTGACAAGCCATCCTTGTGATACATTGTCTCCAGATCATTCTTTTTAATGAAGGGAAAGATCACGAATGAAGAACCTGCACTAGTTAATCCAATCCTTGCTTGTAACCTCCATCCATTTCAGGTTCCTTTTCTTATCACCTTATGGAAGCTCTCAGTTCAATATATGTGATCAGACCATTACTTGGTTCTCAAATCATCTCCTTCGATAAACTCAGTCAGAGAACCTCAGCACATTTCCTAGTTCTATTGAATCTATTCCTCTTGAATAATCTTGCACATTATATACATTGCTTACTTCCCTGGCTACTGCTTTCTGTTGAGGATCTGTTCTCACTCTTATAACTACTGAAATTTTAACCATTATGATTACTTTTAATCCTTTCCCATCCCACTCCCTCTCAAATCTTACAAGGTCTTTATCCAATCCCACTTTTTAATGTGAAAATTCTATATTATTGACGACAAGCACAAACAACCCACAATCTATGGCGTATCCAAGTCAGACATGTATCAGACACGACATGGACCCTAAAAAATACACCAGGACAGGCCAACAAGTCAACTGTGCAACATGTGTCTGTAGCATATCCTTCCATATTTGTGTTTGTGCAACATAAACTACAAGTGAAAACTGATGCATGATCTGCAACATAAATACTCCAGCTTGGTAGTTTCCACCACATGTCCAGAGTTGAGACTGGTGTTTTCCTACGCCATAGTTATTACTATGGACATGGTAGTTGGGTGCATGGGACACACATGGGATATATAATCTCAAAAAAGTATGTGAAACATGGCATGGCTACCATCAATAGAAAGTGAAGAAATTAATAGGATACGTAGGAAGATTTTGTCAATCTGACAAGAAAATACATAAGAAGGTTTTTATGACACTCTTGGGAAATTCTTGGAGAACAATTATTCTAATATTTGCAGATAAAGAGTGAATTGACTACAAGGAAGAAACACCACTATTGATATTTTTCTAGATTTCTGCCAATTAACCATAGTAGTGCATTCCAACTAAATACTTCATTCTAGTCTTGTAAAGATAGTTTCACGTAAAGCATTAAACCTGTGAATGTTTTAACTAAGCTATATATCATCATCATCCAAGTCTTCTCTCATCAGAATGTGGTTGACTATGGAGCATAAGAAAGCTCCATAAAGGATCCGACAAAGCTTTTATGACCGACTATATAATGACAATGGCCCTCTATGTTGGTTCCAAAGTACTAGATAAGGTAGTTATGAGCGTTATGCCATAAAAACTAGGTGGCTAGTTAGCAGGTAGGTAGACCTATATTTTGTATACCTTTTGGATATGCAATTTAAGCTCAGGCAACCAAGGAGCACTATAAAGAATCCATACAAAGGGTAGGATAATACAATTTTCTATAGGAAATTGCATATATATATATATATATATATATATAATATATCTTTTGAAAATATGTCCTCTGGAGCGGGCGATCGCGCACGCGGGCTAGGGCATCCTCGAGGGTTGCCTCCACGGCCGCCGGACCCCTTGGCCGGCGGCGGGCGGGCCTCGGCCTTGAAGGGAGGCCCCCCTCCTGCCGCTGGGGGGGGGGGGGGCGGGAGCCAGATCTGGGGGGTCGGGCGGACCCCCCCATGCAATCGCGCGTGGCAGCTCCCCCCAAAGCAGCCGGGGGGGGGGGGGGGCGGGAGCACAGGAGGGGGGTCGGGGGACCCCCCTGTGGTGGCGACGACCCTCCCAGGCGGCCGGGGAGGGGTCGGGCTCTACGGGGAGGGGGTTGGGTGTCCACCACTCCGGGACTCCCTTGAATCCGAACTTTGAATTCGGAGGAGGGTCCGATCTCTGGGGAGTCAAACGGAGGGAGGTGGATGGACGACGGTTACGCGCCGTCGTGTGGCAAAGACCGGGGGGAAGACGGGAGGCGGACAGGGTCAGGTTAGGGATCGTCATCCCGATAATCGTCAGAACGGGACGGGGTCTCGGCCTAGCCGGGGTCCGGGGGTGTCTGCTTTGCGATCGGTGGGTTGGCGGCCCAAGGCGACCGCGGCGGCCAAGGGGAAGAGTAAGGTAGTGGATCTGGATGTTCAAGGACCTGGGACTTCTCGCCCGGTGATTGCCCCGAGGTCTATTGGGACGTCCCCACGGCCTGCTGGACGGTCCTGGGCCGAGATCTGCAAACCGGTGGGGCCGAAATCCCCCACATCGATGGAGTACGTCCCGCCGCTCAAGGTAGGGAGGGGTTTCCGGGCTGTGTTTCCTGCGGAGGAGATCCAGCAGGTGACAGCTTACTGGAAGAATATCCTTGTCCTGTATGTCTTGGGCAACAAGCCTTTCTACGGACAGATCCGGGGCTATGCAGTGCGTGTCTGGAAGCCTAAGGGGAGTATGGAGTTATATGCTCGTGAGAACGGCTTCTATTATGTGAAGTTCGGGCTGGCGGAGGATGTCGCTAGGATCCTCCAAGGCGGTCCCTGGACGTTCGACGGCAGACTGATCATTCTCAAGGAGTGGACTCCGGAGCTGCGATGCGAGAGGGAAGTTCTGAATGCCATCCCAGTATGGATTCGATTTCCCGAGTTCCCGGTTGGGTTTTGGAGCATTCCCTTGTTGATGCGACTTGCAAGTTTGGTGGGCACCCCGATCAAGGCAGATGAAGCTACTACCTTTCGGACGCGGTTGATGTACGCGAGGATTTTTATGGAGATTCGGACTGGGGAGGGGGAGCTTCCGAAGATGGTGGAGTATGAGCTACCTTCTGGGGAGGTGCTTACCCAGAAGGTGGAGTACGAATGGGTTCCACCTCTGTTCACGCTGTTCCTGTTTCGGGCATCTGGCAGTGCTTGCTTAGAGGCTGGCCCTCCGGTGGAGCCTTGTATTCCTCCTCGTGAGGTCCCCGAAGCCCCCTGTGATATGGATTTCAGAGTTGACAGCGGAGTGGAGGTCGTGGAGGGGGAGGTTACTAATCAGGTGAGTGATGGCGGTTTGAGCCTCGTTGTATCTACTCAGCTTGCTTCAACGGGTGGGGTGGTGTCAACTGGCCAGGGGCGAGTAGTATAGTTACCAGAAGCATGGTTGCGACGGAGACTGAGGCACGAGGGGAGGCGGTTCGTCTGGAGGACAGGTTTACTGTAGGAAGAGACGTGCTGTCGCCTGTTGCGTGATGGCCCCTCCATGGTGGAGGGACGTACCATAGACAGAGAGGAGGCGGTGTGTGTTGACAATCCTGCCTGGGCGTTGGTGCTATCTCAGGTCGTTCCCAACAGACGGTTCCGACTGGGGATGAGGATCTTTAGCGACGGATGCGGCACCTTCCCCAGGTGCCGTTCCGGGAGTTTCTCAGGGGGCCCCCACCTCTAATTAATTAATGGCCATTATCGCCTGGAATGTGAGGGGGGCGTGTTCGCTAGGGAGGTGGAGAGAGATTTGTGGGGTGCTCCACAGAGAGAGATGTGACATTTCTGTTATATTAGAGTCCAAGATCAAAGGTGAGAAGACTCTTACTCGTCGGACCCCTGCTCATTGGGCCCAATTGCACAACCTGGCTCTTTGTGACATGGCTAGGATTTGGGTTCGCTGGAACCTGAAGAGTTGGGATGGTGACTTGCTCCTGCTGACGGAGCAGCTGATTGCGATCTCCTTCGTGAACACGGGTGGCTTCCGGTTCTTGCTAGGGGCTGTCTACGGCCACAATGACAGAAGGAGACGGGGCCCTATGGAGCGACATCTCCCGTATTTCATCTGTTGCTGACTCGTCGTGCCTTCCTCTTCTCTTGATCGGGGACCTCAATGCCCTTCTGCACCAAGGGGAAAAGCTGGGTGGCCGTGGTCCCAGATTCTATCCTCTATGACTTCAGAGATGTCTCCTGCTTGCGGGGCTTCGGGGATTGTCTCGCTCAGGCTGCATCTGGACTTGGCACAACAAAGCAACTCTTAATAGGGTTGCTTGTCAGCTTGATCGAGCCCTGGGTAATGGGGAGTGGTTCCGTCACTTCCCCACCACTCCAGCTGAGGGTCTAGCAGCTGGGACGAGCGATCATTCCCCCATCAGGGTTGGCTTTTCTGCTCGGTCTCTTGGGAAGTCCCGTCCGTTCAGGTACAACAACAGTTGGTATCTCTCGGAGGGCTACCTAGAGGCTGTCGCTGAGGGGCTCACTAGTGGTCAGGAGGGGACGGCTCAATTTCGTTTGGTTCGTCTCAAGGCCACGAAGAGAGCCCTTAGGAGTTGGGTGAAGGGGCTGCCCAAGTCTACCTCAGAAGACAAGGAGGTGGAGTTGCGGACCTTACACAGGATATGCAGGCTGACATGCTGAATGGGGACCTGGCGGCCAGAGAGAAGAGCTGATCGGAGAAGTCAACATCCTGAGGCTGCAGAAGGAGATTAGCTCGGCCCAGCGAGCCAAATGCTCCTGGCTCAAGGATGGCGACCGGTGCTCCAAGTTCTTCTATGATGTTATCCGGGCAAGACAGAATAGGAATCACATCTCCCAGCTACTTGATGCAGATGGCACTCTGGTGGGGACGCCGGCTGAGATCAGGGCGAGGCTGTCAGTACTACTCTGAGTTATATTTCCAGACTGACTACCTTTCCATGTTCCCAGAGGTTGTGACGAAGAGATTGGTGACTCCATTTGGAAATAGCATTCTGCTTGCACCTGTTACATTGGAGGAGGTGGAGTCTATTGTCAAGGGGGCGGACCCCAACAAGGCTCCTGGTCCGGATGGCTTCAGCAGTGGTTTCTTCAAACGCCATTGGGACATTCTAAAGCATCAGGTAGTGGAGGTGGTTCAGGAATTCTTCAACAAAGGGAAGCTCTTGAAGGAACTGAATCACACTTTCCTGACCTTGGTGCCGAAGAAGGAGGGAGCGACTGCACTGGCGGATTTTGTCCTATTGCGTGTTGTAATTATCTTTATAAGATAATTACGCACCTTATGTGCCGGCGGATGGAGGGGATCATGCAGGACTTGGTATCTCCGAATCAGCTGCATTCATCAAGGGGAGGTCGATCGCTGAGCACAGCCTCCTGGCTCATGAGATGGTGAGGGAATTTAGCAAACCCGAGGGGAAAGGCTTGTGTTAAACTGGATTTGAGGAAGCGTATGACATGGTCAATCGGGACTTCCTCTGTCATCTGATGTCCGCCATGGGATTCGCGGAGCACTGGTCGCGTTGATTCGGGAGTGCATTACGTCCCCTACTTTTTCTGTTCTCATCCAGGGTGTTCCTTATGGGTACTTCCAGAGCAACCGTGGACTTAGACAAGGAGACCCACTGTCCCCTTACTTGTTCACGCTTGTTATGGAATACTTTACTTGCTTGATGGATCTGGAAGTGCACCGTGGA
>JANAVB010044328.1:0-45000 GCA_029216955.1 Iris pallida
TATATATATATATATATATATATATATATAATATATTATATATATATGTGGGTGATGGTATTATATATAGAATTCCTATATTGATATAGATATGGGTAGTAGATAGACTTGTATATATATATATATAGACATGTATATATAGATAACTTACTAGGTATAGGTTTATATAGAAACCCTATGACTAGCCTATGGCCAAGATTATTATGGCTTGGGGCTAACCCTAATGGCCCAAAACCCAACTTGTTGATCCTTGTTGACTAAGGGTTGACCAAAGTCAACCTTAGGTCAAAGTTGACCTAGTTAACCTAGAATTGACTAGGAATGACCTAAAACCTAGTTTGACTAGTTTGACTAAAACCCTAACTAGTTGACTAGTGTTGACCTAACTTTGACTAGTTTGACTTTAGAGTTGACCAAGAGTTGACTTTTGACCAAATTGACGTAGAATCATGTAGTATGCATAGTAGACTTCATTTTTTACTATTTAGAACACATTGTGACTTGTGTTGCTCTGATCAGGAGCCAGACACCTCTCCTCAGACAGCATATTCTCTACAGACATTCATACAGCAGGCGAGTACATTCTCTGACCGTTTCATACTTGTTCAGGCTTTACTTCTCGCTCTAGATTACTTTACTTGTTGCTGTCACATTGGTAACACGGATTGGTACTATATGGATCTTTACATGAGATATTATCCCTCTCGGGAGCATCGGGTACTTCATGTTACGTGTGTTTCACTTTCATCATGTACTCCTGTGCTTCCATCATGCATGTGCACTCATGTGATCATGTACTCTCATGTTTACAGAGCCCTCATGTATACTATCATGTGCACCCTTTCATGGGCCCCATGTGATATCATGTATAATAACGTAACTTGTATAGATCCTTGTGTATTGATTGGGGTAACGGGGGAGTAGAAGTGGACATGTGAATAATTCCAAAGTAGTGTAATCATGTGCAAACTCAGTAGTGTAATCATGTATAAATTCTAGCCATTCACATGCCTATCTTGTACTCTACATCACTAGTCACTTATAGTTCTTTATATACAGTAGATATTTCATTACAGCTATCTCTTTTACAGCGTATATTTCCTTTCAGCATTTTCTGTATCTTACTCTATTGCCTGTATCGTATTTTCTAACCTGATATGAACTGTGTGAGATGTATTGTGCTCGTTCCTGTCCTGATTGGACCTGTTGAAAATATTACAGAGGATGAGGACGAGGCATGGGTGACTACTTATTATGGAGCAGGACTAGATGACACTTGTGTTGAGGACTCTCAGCAGGATCCACCTGCAGCTGAGGATGTTGCTCCAGTAGTCTAGACCAGTTAGCTAGACAGTCTTTTCTACATTATATTTTGTCTCACATTCTGAGTTGTATTTTGAGATGTGGAGATGTATAGACTCTTAGACTTATTGTATTAGGAGTTGACATTCTGGATGTTATGTATCCTAGACACTTAGACTTATTTCATCTATGCTATTGTTCTCTTTGAGTTACTATCTATCTATCTGTCTTTCATTCTTCTACCTTAGATGTGATTGAGAATGCATGTTGTGATGTTACCTCCATTCGGAGTGTATAAACTGTACAGGTACCTTTATATTGTTAGATGATTGACCTAGGACAGCGTTCTACCGCCGACACTGCGGCGTAGGCTGGACGTACCCACGTCTCGTGCCCTTACTCTAGGGTGCGGGTCGTGACACATAACAATCCATTTTAACAAATTTAACATATCATGATTTATCAAGAAATTCACGCAAAAAGGCGTAAGGATATAATAGAAGAATTATCATGCCATCATTAAATGAATAGGTTGAGGAATAAATAAAAACACCCAGGTCAGGAAGTCACGCCAACATGTCTATGCTAAGGCCAAAAGTCACGCAAGAAGTCTATGCTTAAGACCAACAAGTCACGCTAAGTCTAGATGGGGTGAGCGTGGAAAATGGGCGTGAACAGTGAGCGTGAAAAGTGATACACGCTGGCAAGCGTGAGCGTGAAAAGTCACGCAAGCAAGCACAGCGTGAGCGTGAAGGGAAAATCCACGCACTCATAAGAGAGCGTGACTAAAAATCCACGCACTCATGGAAGTGTGCGTGACTAAAAATACACGCAGACTCGTGGATGTGTGCGTGACTGAAAATACACGCACGCTCATGAGAACGTGAGCGTGACTAAAAATACACGCACGCTCATGAGAACGTGAGCGTGACTAAAAATACACGCTAACATGTAAGAACATGAGCGTGTCTCAAAATCCATGCAGACACGTAGAGACGTGTGCGTGACTCAGCCTTCGTCCCAAGCCAGAAGATGAAGTTTCCAGCCAGAAAACACGCTAAGTTGGGAGGACCAAAAACCCATGAACAGCCAATAATGTAACAACTTAGATCTAGAGAAAACCTAGCCATAGAAGTCAAAAATGCTAAGAACTAAACTCTCTTGGAATCACAAGAAGAAGACAAATGAACCATAAAAACATGGTTCTCAAGTAGAAGCAAGTTTGCACTTGCCTCCTGCTGCTGCTGCTGGTAGGTGGAGAAGTGATGAGAGAAAGAAGAAGAAGAAGTAATGGTGAGGATGAGTAATGTGGAGAGAGAATGGAGAGGGTGGCTTTAAATAGTGGGAGTGGTGGTAGGTGGGAGCTAATGGGCCGGGTTGGATTCGGATTCATCAATGAACCCGAGAACCTAACCTAGGCCGAACCAAATAAGCAAGACTAAAAGCAGGAAATAAAAGCATGAAATAAAATACAGATAATAAAATTGTAAGAAATTAATTGACATGAAAATTAAAGAGCAGATAATTAATTAACATGAACTAGAGGAATTTAAATACAGAATAATACATGATAAATACTAAATAAATACACATGAGCTGTACATGTATAAAAATACGCATTCCGGGAACGGGGAGTGACACACCGGAACTGGTAGCACGCCAAACGGAGCTGCGGTGGAGGAGATACAAGCTGATGAAGTTGGCCCCGCGAAACTGTCCAAATTTAATACAATTTAAACGGTCAACTTGGAGGCCGGTTTTGATGTATCAAACGATAAAATTAACGGACGAAAATTGACATGAGCGATGGTGGATATACCGAGATTGCGACGGAGCAAAGAAATCGACGATCCAACGGTCGGATCTCCGGGAAAACGCGCACGAAGTCGCTGCAACGGAGCGTCAAAATGAACTCGATCCCGAGCGCGTCACGACTGGACGTCGTTCAAAACGCACGAATCGCCTCGACGGCGTGTCCCGGAGGACGGTGGCCGTCATGGGAGGACTGGACAGGGTTGGGCACACCCGAGGGGAATGATCGCCGGGGGCACGACGGCCAGCGGCGGCGGCGGCAAAACCCGCACGCGCGCACGGCCGTTCCGGCCTGCTGTGGCCCGCTCCTACTGTGAGCTGCTGCTACTGCAGGAAGGCGCGGCTGCACAGCGTGCTTAGTCCGGCGGTGGCGCGGCCTGGTGCGGCGAGGCTGCGCCTGTGCAGCGGAGGAGGTGGTGGTCGGGATGAGAGTGGTGGAGATGATGGTTGATGGTGGTGGTGGTGGTTGTTACATGGGAGGAGGAGGAGGAGAGATGGCCCTGTGGGGGAGGCCGACGGTGGCGGAGGGCCGGTGGCCGACGGCAGGCCGGGCTAGGAGGTCGAAGGTGGTCGGGCTAGTGTGGGAGTGGTGTTGTAGGCTGCTGTGTTAGTTTTGTTGCATGGAAAGAAAATGAGAGAGAGAGAAGGAGAGTAATAATTGAGAGGGAGGAGAGAGAATACAAAAGTATGTCCATTGGAGTTAGGGCCGGCACACTTGGCTGCTAATGAGATGGAGGAAATGGATGGCTAGGATTACTTAGGTTGATCAAATGGCTAGGACTAAAATTAGAGGAAAATGGCCATTCCTAAGGAATTAAATAAAAAGAAATTTTCAATAAATATAGAAAAATATGTAAGAGAGTACTTGATATTTTTTTCAAGGGAAAAGAGGCTGAGGGTGGTGATGGAGGATAATATGGGGCTTGGACTGGGTTCGGTCAAACCGGGTTGGATGAAAATCGGACATGGCGAAATATTCGAATTAAAATAGGAGTTGATAATCATGGACAAATAAGTAGCACATGGGGATTCCAATAAATGGGACACAAGTGGCGGACGGATAGTAGGCTCAATGTGGGCCATGTCCATAATTAGAGCGGACAGGTTTTGGTCGACAGGGGACCCACAAATTAAGTTAGAAAATGAATGTGACGCCGTGGAGTGAAATAAAATCGGGTCACGTGTCGGGAAAAGTTGTGCGAATCAAATGGAGCACAAAATGACGTGTCTGAGTGGGACACGAAGGTCATGGGTGACGAGCGTCTCGAGTAGATCATCAATGAGGAGTTAGTTTCAAGAAACTGACTGGTCTTGCGCTCCCAAATTAAAAGTCATGGTAACGCGCTGAAAAGGATCAAGGAAAAGAGTGGGAAAATAAATAATAATCAAATGGTCTAAATTGACCCGAAGTTCAGCGAAGCAGAAAGAGCACAAGGGAACAAGTTTGGGTGGGACACCATATACCGTCATGAAGGTAATCGTGTCCACTCTAAAACTTGTGAAAAAGATTTCCAGAGTTGAACATCCCTGATACTCCAAATATCAATGGCACGGGAAAGTACACTTAGGAAAAAAATAACAAAATAAATTATTTCTCAAAACCAATCAATCAGAAAATAAAAAAATCAGCCCGGAATTCAGGGTGCTCACATCCTACCCACCTTATAAAAATTTCGTCCTCGAAATTAAAATGTCCCTACTCCCTCTAGGTCAAACCCCCACAATCAAGTCCCAGAACTTAAACAAATCATACCATCAAATAAAAGAACGGTATACAGGGTCATGGCATACGGTGACAGTGAAGTCTCATCTAGGTTTACTAGTCATGCTAACCAACGGTCACAGGGTATCAAACACACAAGCAATCCAGGGTGCTAAAATAGAAAGATACTGAAACAACAACCATCAAAACTATAAGGTTGTCTACCACCCCATATAAAAACTGGTACTCATAAAAAATAAAGGAAGGTAACTACCAATCATCTGAAAAAAAGTACTATCCCAAGAAAATCAAAATCACAAGTTAAAGAATTGAAAGTCACTTGCATTGAAATCCAATCACAATATATATACAGAGAGAGCGTTAGAGAGGGAAAACTAGCATCATGTGTATGGGGACATGTTCATATGGTTAGATAGTAGGCGTGTGTGTACGTGAATATACATGAAAGTGTATATGGGGATTCGGGTTTCAACAATAACTAGCAAGTTACACTAATCATGACATATGGGTTAACGACCTACAATACACAACCTATTTAATCATAACATGCATGGCTAACCATTTATATATATAAGAAGGTAGAGAATTAGTTATTTATCTATATACATTATAACATGGATGTATAAACGCTATATATATCTATATAGATACATGATCATAACATAGAGAGGAAAGATTAGGTTACATGACAGGGTATACTAAGTTAGAGTGTGTGTGTCCTTGTACAGGGTTATAGCTTAGTATTGAAAGGTTAAACCCAGTTTTAGTTCAGCATTTACATACAAAATCTGAAAATAAGCTAACATTTAAACAAGTGTAATAACATGTTGCAGTGATGTAAACATAACTAATAACATGAAATTTTCATTTAAATTACGAATTTAAACATGGAAAAGTAGAGGACCAGAAATATTGGGGTTTTGGCAATCTAACATCAACGACATATTAATATGTATCTAGATATGTGGAAAAAATCAAGTGTAGCATGCATACGTGTTAGGCAAAGTGTTTGCTATATATATTCATATACATATTCTCATGTCCCAATAAAAATTAATTCTACGTTAAGACTAACATTTAGATTCCTACCAAGATTGCAAGCAGGTGATTGACGAAATCAAGACAGTTTTATTATCATTATTATTTAATACAAGAATAATAGCAAGAAAGAAATAACGATAAAATCGGTTCCGCTTATCTGTTTAAAGAAGGAACGATTTTTGAAATCCAGAGCTAAAATATCAAATCCAACATGAGGCCTTTAGCAAAATCATCGATTCATTGTATTATGAAAACTCATAGCAAGAAGTTACACAAAGGTTTATGAAAACAACTAAACATACTCTTAAGTTAAATGACAAGAAGCTAGGCAAAACAACAAATAATAATTCTTCTTCTTTTTTTTTCTTTTTTTTTGAATGACTGAGAAAAGTAGAGAAAACATGTTCAAAATATTTTAAGTACAATCTGATAATCATATGCGTCTATCCAAAATTATGGTACTCTAAATCCTCGTCATACTAGTAAGCAAGGCTACGATACTCACAGAGCCCTACACTTATGCACATATCTCTAGAATCATGGTATTTAACATTTTCGCGGTGCCGCATGCTTGGCTGCAAAAACCTTAAATTCCCACACCCGAGAAATATATCCAGAGTCAGACTATATGTCCTCACCATGCTGGCTAATGTGACTATAGAAGACTAGATTCCATAACATAGATAACCTAGCCCATATAATTTCATCTTGCCAAAAATTAAATTAAATCAATAATGAATACTCAAAAATCAAATTTATCAATGAACCTCAAAATTCAAAAATGAACAAAAATCCATCAAATACAAACTCGGATGCAACAACTATCATCAAAATTCAAAATTCGACAATCATCTACCAAAATCAATAAATACAAACTCAATTTAAACCATAATCCATAAAATCAAA
Source organism: Iris pallida (assembly GCA_029216955.1). Lineage (NCBI taxonomy): Eukaryota > Viridiplantae > Streptophyta > Magnoliopsida > Asparagales > Iridaceae > Iris > Iris pallida. The sequence goes on from JANAVB010044328.1 coordinate 6,785, forward strand.
TTCAACAACAGAAAATAAAGATAAAACAAATCAAGGAAAAAGAGTTTTCAAATCGAAGTTAAATAAGATTCTCTAGGGTCGTCCCAGGAATCTCTCAAGGGTTCCTATCTGTGATTGAGTATCTTCAAAATATATCCTAATCCTACTGCAGGCTGTAGTGGTACTCAAGTTCGAATACCACTACACTTTAGTCTCGACCTGCATAAGCCACCACTAAAAACGTGTCACGACCCGCACCCACTGTGAGGGTACGAGAACGTAACAACGCCCAGCCTACGCCGCAGTGTCGGCGGTAGAACGCTGTCCTAGGTCTCAATGCATCTAACAGTATAAGACTAAACAGTTTATACTCCCCGAATGGGGGTGACATAGCAGATACAATCTCAATCACATCTAAGGTAGAGCATGATAAAGATAGATAAAACATGAAATCCAAAAGAGATACAGGAGATAGAAGTCTAAGTGTCTATGATACATAAACCCATAAATACATCTCAAAACTCAATACAGTAATCCACAAAGTAAAATACAACTCCAGACAAAATGAAATAACTACCTAAACAACCTCTAATGTGTCTCCTCTAGGCTAGCAGGCACCTCCAGGCTATCTGTAAAATTTATCAATAGGTCCAGTCAGGACGGAAGCGAGCACAAAACATCTCACGCAGTTCATATCGAGTTAGGAAATATAAAGCATGCAATAGAGTAAAGTACATGAAACGCTGAAAGAAGAATGTATAGAAAACAGTAGAGATTTAATAACAGAAAATATCTAAATATGATAAGTAAGAACTGTAAGGAACATGTGATTTAGAGTACAATCTGGTTATGTAAACGGGTTAGGAAAATGCAATGGTAACTCCATTGTACGTGGGTGTACAATAGACATATACAATAGTTATACAATGTTGTACAATAGGATTTGAGTACATAACCAATTCTACTCCCCCTCCCCAATCAATACACAAGGATCTACTCCAGTTATGTTATCTTATACAATAGTGTACAATGTTATACAATGGATGTACAATGTTATACAATAGTGTACAATGGTCTATCCCTGGGGCTCATGTGATAATGAGAGTACAATATGCACAATGAGTATACAAGGATATGGGTATTCAATAAATACAATATGGAAGTGAAACGCACGCCACAATATGTATTTAGTGAATACAAGGAGATAACATCTCAAAAGAAGATCCATATAGTACCAATCCGTGATAACAGTCGTGTCAGCATCAAGTACAGTAATCTAGAGCAAGAATGTAAATCCATACAAGTATGAAACGGTCAGAGAATGTACTCGCCTCGATAACCTGAACAGCTGATAAGTATAGGAGGTCCCACTGAAGCCACAGAGTCCTATTTAAAGCAACACAGGTTACAAGGTGTTCAAGATGTAATAAATGAATCTCTATAATCAATCTACATTATTCTAGGTTCTTCTAAGTCAAAACAACTCTAGGTCGACTCCGGTCAATAATCTGGTCAAACTAGGTCAAGTGTTGACTTACAGTTGACTTTGGGTCAACTGGTCAACTCTGGTCAAACTGGGTCAATTCTAGTCTAATATAAAGTGTACTTCGTTATTTGTACGTCGAAACTTACGACACGCAAATCGAGATAAGGAGATTATCGGTAAGGTGGATAATCTTATTATAGTGATCCACGTGTCCAACTTGTCAATTTCAGCGATGTGAGATCACTGGAATTGGCTGATCTCAGTTTCGTTGTACTAAACCCGAAATACGAACACTATATGAATTAATTATTAATTAATTATAAAAAGGTTAAACTCAGAAAAATTATCAACAAACATTGTTGGACGATGAAATGAACATCGCCAACGTGTCCAGAACGGTCAAATTAGCTAGGATAGCCTATCCAACGGTCCAATTTGGACACAAGGACAAAAAGGTAATTTCGGATCAAAACGGTGTCCGTGTCGGAGCCGTTTTGCACCGAAAAACGTGCAAGAAAACAAGTCAATAAAATATAGCAAATTATATGTCCATGAAACCAGAATGTCGATACGAACCCAACGGTATCTCCAGAATTGGATTCCGTTGACTCGATCTCGATTTGGTCCGTTGACTAGAACTTGGAATTCCGGTTTGCACGGAAATACGTACCGGAGCCAAAGTCCTCAAAACTCAGCAAACTACCTGTCAACGAGTCTAGAATGATGATACGATCTCAACGGTATATCCGAAATTGGATTCCGATGAGCCGATCTCAAAATGACCCGTTGACCCGGATATTGGTATCCGACTTGCATCGAAATGCGTGCCAGACCCAATGTCCACCAAAACCTAGCAAATTATATGTCAACGAGTCCAGAATGACGATACGAACTCAATGGTATATCCGAAATTGGATTCCGATGAGCCGGCGTCAAAAAGTTCCGTTGACCCAGAAAGTGGGACCCGTTTTGCACCGAAAAACGTGCCCGGGCCCACGTTCTCCAAATCTAACAAATTTTATATAAAAATATGCCAGAACAATGCCACAAGTCTAATGGTAGTGTCAGAAATGAAATCTGGAGTCCCGTGTTCAAAAATAGAATTTTACAAGTTGAAAATTACGAATTCGGACGACCAACTTTGGCGTCGAATTCAACCAATCAAACAAGCTCACAATGAAACGAAACTGGAGGGGTAGTAAGAGGGTTATACCAGCTTCGCACCGGAACTGGTAGCACGCCAAACGGAGATGCGGTGGAGGAGATACAAGCTGACGAAGTTGGCCCGCAAAACTGTCCAAATTTAATACAATTTAAACGGTCAACTTGGTGGCTGGTTTTGATGTATCAAACGATAAAATTAACGGACGAAAATTGACATGAGCGATGGTGGATATACCGAGATTGCGACGGAGCAAAGAAATCACCGATCCAACGGTCGGATCTTCGGGAAAATGCACGCGAAGTCGCTGCGACGGAGCGTCAAAACGAACTCGATCCCGCGCGCGTCACGACGGAACGTCGTTCAAAACGCACGAATCGCCTCGACGGCGCGTCCCGGAGGACGGTGGCCGTCATGGGAGGACTAGCCAGGGTTGGGCGCACCCGAGGGGAATGATCGCCGGGGGCACGATGGCCAGCGGCGGCGACGGCGAAACCCGCACGCGCGCGCGGCCGTTCCGGCCTGCTGTGGCCCGCTCCTACTGTGAGCTGCTGCTACTGCAGCAAGGTGCGGCTGCGCAGCGCGCTTAGTTCGGCGGTGGCATGGCCTGGCGCGGTGGGGCTGCGCCTGTACAGCGGAGGAGGTGGTGGTCGGGATGAGAGTGGTGGAGATGATGGTTGATGGTGGTGGTTGTTACATGGGAGGAGGAGGAGGAGAGATGGCCCTGTGGGGGAGGCCGACGGCGGCGGAGGGCCGGTGGCCGACGGCAGGCCGGGCTAGGAGGTCGAAGGTGGTCGGACTAGTGTGGGAGTGGTGTTGTAGGCTGCTGTGTTAGTTTTGTTGCATGGAAAGAAAATAAGAGAGAGAGAGAAGGAGAGTAATAATTGAGAGGGAGGAGAGAGAATACAAAAGTATGTCTATTGGAGTTAGGGCCGGCACACTTGGCTGCTAATGAGATGGAGGAAATGGATGGCTAGGATTACTTAGGTTGATCAAATGGCTAGGACTAAAATTAGAGGAAAATGGCCATTCCTAAGGAATTAAATAAAAAGGAATTTTCAATAAATATAGGAAAATATGTAAGAGAGTACTTGATATTTTTTTCATGGGAAAAGAGGCTGAGGGTGGTGATGGAGGATAATATGGGGCTTGGACTAGGTTCGGTCAAACCGGGTTGGATGAAAATCGGACATGGCAAAATATTCGAATTAAAATAGGAGTTGATAATCATGGACAAATAAGTAGCACATAGGGATTCCAATAAATGGGACACAAGTGGCGGACGGATAGTAGGCTCAATGTAGGCTATGTCCATAATTGGAGCGGACAGGTTTTGGTCGACAGGGGACCCACAAATTAAGTTGGAAAATGAATGTGACGCCGTGGAGTGAAATAAAATCGGGTCACGTGTCGGAAAAAGTTGTACGGATCAAATGGAGCACAAAATGACGTGTCTGAGTGGGACACGAAGGTCATAGGTGACGAGCATCTCGAGTAGATCATCAATGAGGAGTTGGTTTCAAAAAACTGACTGGTCTTGCGCTCCCAAATTAAAAGTCATGGTAACGCGCTGAAAAGGATCAAGGAAAAGAGTGGGAAAATAAATAATAATGAAATGGTCTAAATTGACCCGAAGTTCAGCGAAGCAGAAAGAGCACAAGGGAACAAGTTTGGGTGGGATACCATATACCGTCATGAAGGTAATCGTGTCCACTCTAAAACTCGTGAAGAAGATTTCCAGAGTTGAACATCCCTGATACTCCAAATATCAATGGCACGAAAAAGTACACTTAGGAAAAAAAATAACAAAATAAATTATTTCTCAAAACCAATCAATCAGAAAATAAAAAAAATCAGCCCGGAATTCAGGGTGCTCACACCTCCTCGGCGGCCATTCGAATAATCTCACCAACCCACTATTCAACAGTTATTTTGCCGACCCTTCAAAATCCTGACAGGCCAATTCTTCGACAGCCTTCGCTGTCGACCCTTCCAAGGGACCTTCGACCGATCGTCGAGACGAATCCTCTAAATTTACCAAAGACGGCTCCTCGGCTGGATGATCCTCCTCTCCCCTAGCACAGCAGGACTATCCTCAACACTTCTCTCAACATGTGGAGGAGGTACGATGGGAGGATCTTTGGTAATCCCTTCAGCATCCACGTCCCTTTAGCCCGTCAAGGGTACGGACTCCGGAATCCCGCCCTCGGCTGCCACCGCGCCGGCCTTTGGTACCTTTACGGGTCCATCCTTAATCGGCCCCGTGAAAGCTTCCTGCCAGAGTGAAGCCAATGTCTCCAAAGAGCCTCAAGTCTCATACTCAAAATGAGCAGGAGGAGGGACATCTTTCGGGTCAGCAATTTCATCAACTACAGTCTCCCCCTCGATTTAAGATACCTCTGGGGCAGGCTCCTTGGGAAGTTCCCTGATTCTTTTAGACCATGTGGGCCCCGCCTACATAAATAAAGCAGTGATGAACAAAAAGTTCCTGCACATAAGATACGCCCAAGTGACAAGGGAACTTTGGAAACTGTGTCATTCGAGGCACATAAGCAGATGAATTAGTTTTGTATAGCTTGCTGTCAGCGATGCGCATTATTGTCAGCACATGATTTTAAATTTCTATTGGCGTAGCACGTTGGTCGCTCATAGCGCGTGCTATCTTGGACTTCTTCGTACTAGCCATAGAAGACTTATAGTACTCCGAGTCCAAACTTGCCTTATCCAGAGGACAAGTAATTATGTCGAAGGCAGAAGATCTTTCCTGCACTGCTAGCCCCGTGTGCGGGAAATACGCTGTGCATTTTGTCTTGTGTTGTGCTTTCGACTAGGATCGCACAGCTTGGGGACGGTAGCTGATGCTACGCCTCCCAAACCCTTGAGTTGACTGAGGGACTACAGTAGGAGTACTTGCAGGCGCTTGGAGTGAGGCTAGGTTCTGGGGTTCTCGGGACGCATCCCCTTCGATTGTGCTGCTTGGTACAGTAGTCTTGGGCATCCAGGTACGACGAGTCTTGTTTGGCTTTGTAAGTCGCTTCGAAGGACTCATGCTGCCTTCAGAGAGGAAGTCCTCAAAAGCTTGCTAGTCGAAGCGTACGACCAACATCTTTTGAGAGGACCCGAGCAGGTTATTGTCAGATTACGTCACCGCTTTCTCGTCGGAGAAGAAAATAGTCCCCAACAGAATCGCCATTTTGTTTGCCATGAACAAAAAGTTGAACGAACTTTTGTATTACAAACGAGAAGATGTACAAAAAAAAATCCTAAACAGTAAATCTAAGTACAATTTGGTCATGGGGAAGTGTGATGATAGAGATCGAACACTGTAGTGGTTCCTTTACTTCGTTGATGATCTGACAACAAGAAAAACTTGTTCTAACTCTCTGAAAGCCTATGAGTGGATAATCCGGGTTTGCCAATCAAGAAGCGATCAAATCACTCAAATGAAGGAAGACTTCTTATAATTATAGGCTGGTGGAATGAACCACCTATGCGCACATATACGATATGCGCATGGGTTTTTGGCGTGCAGGAGTGCTACACGTACAAAAATATAGATGAATCTGTTGTAACTGTACTGTTAGGATTGTGAACAAGCTTACACATAGCAGTTGTTGAGAATCGTTTGTTGCTGAGATCTTGGGTGGTTGGCACCCATTCATAAATATGACTGAGTCAATGACATGTGTCGTGTGCACATTGTTCGAAGATATCGTTCTATTTAAATAGAAAGGATTTGGGCCCTTCACCTTTGCTGGCAACGTGGCATCATTTTATAAGTGCTGCACTTTGAAGGATGCTGTGAAAGCTGCACTTTTGAGCTCTGCTATAGAAGCTGTGCCTTTAAGCTCTTCGAAGTGCTGATGAGGAAGCTGTGCTTTTTGGAGCGCCAGAGTGGCTATGCTTCTGGGGAGCGGTGGAGGCCTTGCTCTCGACTAAATTGACGGCGAGTATCTGACATACAGCTATTGACAGCTGATAGCTAATAGTTGTCTTCGGATTTATGTCAGCATGCCATAAATGTTGAAGTGATGGCCCAAGTTTGAGGTCTGTGAAGCTGCGCCTTTGGGTGCTGTGCTTTTAGCTGCTCCAAGGCGCTACACTTTTTGGAAGCTACTTCTTTGGGATGCTTGGGTTCCCGTAGGCAACACTTTCTGCTGCTGCAAGCTGCTGTACTTTTTGAGAAGCTGTGAGGTTCTGCGCTTTGAGAAGCGTTTGGGTCAAATACTCCTTAATTTCTGCCGCTACGTGGGGCTCGAGAAGTGATGACTTTTGACTAAAGACTTAGTCAAAAATCTCATAAATGAGATTCATTGTTATGAATACGAGGTTCATCCAATTAACTCGAAGCCTTTGACTGGCTGCCACTTGGCATATAGATTAGGGTACTTTTTAGGGCAAAAATGCGTTCGTGCACTCCTCTTTCCTACTTCCTGTCGGAGATGATGTTTGATGGTTGTGAAGCTTCTCCTTAGCGAGCTTGGCAGAACTTGTGCCAGCTGTGGGATAGGATTGCATAACTCTTTGTTCAAAGAAGTAGCAAACTTAATGAAGGAGTCTTTGACAAGAACTCTACTGACTCTGGATGGATTTGTCCCTATTTATGCAGCGTGCTAGCTGTGCTTTGGCCCGAGATAACGCTGGATGCCAAGATGTTGAATACAGGGCCTTGGATTGATTGTTGTCACAACCCATACCCTGATATTCGGGCACGAGCCCGTGGGCCACGCCCAGCCTACGCTACAGTATCGGCAGTAGAACGTTGTCAAGTACCCATTAACTATCTACAACATCTGGATGATCAATAATCACCATGTACTCAAATAACACCACAAACAACTAAGGAAGATATGAATGAAAATATATCAATAATACTGGAATAGACAGAGTCTACAAATGAATATACATGACCAGAATGTAATGGAGGCAAATACAATAATGAAATAAAGAAATCTACAAGGCCTAGAACTCCTGAAAGACAACTCACAGTGGATAAAACATCGAGATCCGTCTCTGCTAGCATCATCATGTAGTCCAATAATGCGGGGCATAACAATTCCTAAAATTTATCAACGGGTCCAGTCAGGATGGAAACAAGTACATATCTCCAAAAGAAACTTGGTAGGAAATATAGAGCTAACAGTAGAATAAAATGCATGACATGTTGTAAATAAGTATAAGAATACATGAGATATAGATAAGTAAACTGAGCACATGAAATATAATAAAAATCTATGAACTATAATAAATATAAGTGTTTCAGAGTACAAGATGGTTATGTAATCTGGTTAGGTTACACATGACTACGATAAGGTAACTCCATTATACGTGACAGTATAACAGACATGTACATGATTACACTACTGGGATATAACTACTTCTACTCCCCCTTACCACAATCAATACACCAGGATCTGGTTAAGTTATGTTATGTACATGATTGTTAGTTATACATGAAGCACATGTGAACATGAGAGTACATGAGAGCACATGAGTGTACATGAAGAATACGAGTACAAGGAGTACTTGTTGCACATGATAAAGTACATGAACATGAAATAGCCGATGCACCCGGTAAGGGGATAACATCTCATAACAAGATCCATATAGTACCAATCCGTGTTAACAATGTGTCAGCATCAAGTAAAATAGTCTAAAACAGGCAATATAGATACTATCATGAATAAAAATGATCAAAGAATGTACTCGCCTCGATTTGGTTGGAGTCAACGTACGCGACATGAACGTGTCGACGCAAAATAGGTACGATGATATGCTCCACAAGATGGTCCCGAACGATGGCACATGCAGTTCCAATGAGTCCAGAATAGTCCATTTAGCCTAGTTTGATATATTGGAGTCCAGAATCAGGATTCGGTACGACAATCGATTCAAGAGGTAGGAATAACTATATTAATCGTGATTTTTGATTTTAAAGGAATACGTAACTAATTAAATATAAGTAATTTTGGAAATCATTTATAATGTCAAGATCTATGTTTTTATTACTCAAATTACTTTTAGATAAATATTGAAAGCCTGAGAAATCGTCATAGTACTAAAACTCATTTTGTGAGATACGATTTGGTCAAAGCTTATTAATAATGTATTAATATCTAGGTAGAGCTGAGCCAATAAGAAATTGTTTGCATTTTAATATTTGTATATATATATATATTAAAAGTTATTACCAAACTAAAGAAATCAACCCATTAATTAGTAGCCAAAAATATATAATTAATATATATTTTGGGCTACTAATTAATGGGTTGATTTCTTTAGTTTGGTAATAACTTTTAATATATATATATATATATATATATATATATATATATATATATATATATATGGGGAGGGATATTGTACCAAACTTATTGCATCAATTATTGCACCAAACAATCTCAACCACACATTTATTTCAATCATGTGGTTATAAAGCATGCTGACGTGGCAACAACTTTATGGAATGCTTTATAACCACATGATAGAAATAAATGTGTGAATGAGATTGTTTGGTGCAACAATTGATGCAATAAGTTTGGTGCAATATCCCTTCCCTATATATATATATATATATATATATATATATATATATATATATATATATATATATATATATATATTAAAATGCAAACAATTTCTCTTTGGCTCAGCTCAACCTAGATATTAAAATTAAAATTATTAGCTATTGGGCCCAGCCCAAGGCAAAACCCATAGCCTAAATATATATGTCACAAATATAAATTAGAATAATTTACATAATTACAAATGAAATAATATTAGAATTAAGACTAATTAAAGTGGTTCAGTATATAAAATATATAAGTACTTGTACTGTTCTCTAAAATTACTTAACAACTGTAGTAATAATAATACTAATAATAATAAATTCCGAATTGACATCATTACTTAATAAATTTCCTTATTAAACCTTACTTAACAATAGGCAGCAAAAGGACTCACAGTAAAGTCACAAACATAATTTAGACTTGAAGTTTAAAGGGGCATGGGGGCTGTCTCCTCTTATTCTTTTTAATTTCCAATAGTGAAGAAATCGAAGGGTGAAAGAAAGGGGGCTTACAGTCGGCTTGCGCCGGTGGTGGCGGTGCCGGATCCGTACCGAGGTCACGGAAAGGGCACCGGGGACGGATTGGCACGAGGCGGCCAACCATGGTCGGATGGCGGCTGCTAGATCTGGGCGGTCTGCTGCACGAAGGTGGGATGCGGTCGCCGTGCGCGGCGAGGCCGACGGCGGAGGTCGACAGAGGTTCTTCCTCTCCCTCTCGAGTGTAATTTTTGGATGTGGCCTGGAAATGGCCGGTCGATGGTGGTGGCGGTGATTGATGGGTGTCGTGATGTTGTTGGTCGAGGCGGTTTTGCCGAGGGGAATGGTGGCCGACGGTTGATGTGGTGGTGGCGGTTTCCTGTGGTGGCGGAGGTTGAACCAGGGGATGGTGTATTTGGTCCTGTGGTGGTCGATAGGGAAGACAGGGTGGTCGAGGCAGTTGAATAGATGTCGGGTCCAGGCGTAACAATGTGGTGGTTGCGACACTAGTGGTGTCATTACTGGAGTTGGGGAAATGCGACAGTTTGGTGGTTGTTGGTGGTTCGGGAATGGCGGAGCTGTGGCCAGAGTTGGAAAGAATGGCCTGGAGATGGTCAGGGTTGTCATAGTATTAGTGGGGGAGGGGGTTAGGGGGAGGGGGGAGGGCAGAAGCTATGAATTGCTTGGGATTAGGTTTCCTTACATTGGGAATGGAGTCTATTAGGAATATTAGGGGTGAGCCTCGTCGGTTGGTATTTGGTCTATTTTTTTGGTATTTTTTAAAATCGGTATTTGAAAAATCAATACTAATATCGTACCATTTAGAATCGGTTTTTTGGGTTTCGATTAAATCGGTATTCGGTCGATTTTTGTTCTGTATCGGTATTTTACCAATTAATATTTGATCAATTAACACACTTAATATTGTAGAACCTCTTAACCTATAATATTTTTTTTTTACTTTTTTGAAAACATTAATTTTAAAGCCAAGCCTCTACCAACCAAACAATTAATCAAAATTATTAGAACAATATGTAATAAGTCGCAAACACCTAAAAATGAGCTTAAAATATCAAACGTGGTCACTAAGTTTAATCTTTAGTACACGTTTAAGTAACCAAAATTCACTTCAAAATTCTATGAGAACACAAAAACATAAGCTCAAAAGATCAAAAACTCAATTTTTAGCATTCTTAACATAAATTTAAGTCCACTAAAATCCATTCCAAGTTCTAGGAAACCAACCAAAACAAAGATAAAAATGAAAATGAGTAGTGTAAAATTAATCATGAACAACATTAAAAAATGTGTGCGTGTGTGTGTGTGTGTGTGTGTGTGTGTGTGTGTGTGTGTGTGTGTGTGTGTGTGTGTGAATTGGTTCGTTTCGGTATTTTCGGTATGGTATTACACTCAAACGTTACCATTACCATTATACCGTAATTTAGTCGGTTCGGCAATTCGGTATCGGTACATAATTTCGGTTCAATTTTTCGGAATATTTTTAATCGGTATTCTGTCAATTTTTCGGTATCGGTCGGTATTTGCTCACCCCTAAGGAATATAGTGAAAAAGCTAACTTGCTAACACCCTAACCACTAACAATTTATTTTCTGATTGTTAGTTAGTTTAATTATTTAATGATAATTAGTAAAATAAATATCTCATTTATAAAACAGAACTTCATAAATATTTTCTCTGTTTGTTTTCAAGAAACACTAACTTGCTAACACACTGACCACTAACACACTAACTTGCTAACACACTAACCACTAACACACTAACTTGCTAACACACTAACCACTGACCTTTATTTTTACGAAAATGATTAACGGAGGTTACAAACCTACCCTCCTTAAAAAAATTGTCCTCGAAATTAAAGGTTGGCAGGAAAGGTAAAACATGATTGAAATTTAGGCAATAACTTAGACACGATCAAAAGACAACGAATATGGTACGATCAAGATAATCAACTCAAAATAACTTCGACATGATTAGTGATTTTAGCATGATAGAATAGAACATGAACAAAATTATTTAGGCGTGATTTAGAAAATAAACTTAAGTCATTCAGGCTCGACCTCAGTCATTGTCAGGAGAATCGAAGGTGAAATCAAAATTCGAGCATGGAACGATTAGTAGTTTAGGTTTAAAGAAAATCATGCTCAAAGTCGTACATGCACGATTATGTAAACCCCCTAAAATTTTGTGAATTATAAGTATTTTTAATGATATATTTTACAGTATTTTAATTTATTTAAATAAAGCTTGAATGAATTTGAAATTTGTTATTATTACTGGTAGCAAGGATTTCTAAAATAAATTGGTACAAATTTTGTACTAGAATATTTATAAAATGTTTTTGAAGTTTAGAATTACTTTTAGGTTTACCTATATTATATAATTAGAATAATTATTGTGAACATATTAGGTATATATATAATATACTATCTATATATTTAGTAAATAGAGTTTACATATTTCTTTTTACATAATAAATAAAATTTTTGTGCAAATATACCAGAATATCGTATAGAAATATTTTAATATTTTAGAATTTTACACATATCAATTAGCATATACATATATACGAAGGTAGTACTAAATAAAGTTTTTTTTTTTATAAATGAATAAAGGTATTAAGTATGTATATATGCTAAATGTATACATATACGTATATAGCTTGGTAGATATATGTTAGGAAAATATTTTTAATATTTTTTATTTTTTTACAAATTAGGTATTTTCCTTAAATGGATTTTTCTAATTAAAAGAGAAAGGGGTTTTAAACCAAAAAGAAAATAAAAGAAAACTAACTAACCTTGCGGTTACTGTTCATCGAACAGTAACCCGCAAAATTCCTCTGGCCCATCTCTCTGTATACATACAGAGATCAGTAAAAAAACAAAAAGAAAACGAACGAATCCTCAAACCCTAGCCACCACTAGCACTACGCGCGTGCCGCCACCTCGGCAGCAACGACGACCGCACGTCGGAGCCCAGCGACGGCGACCACCCCGACCCCAAGGCCGCAGGCTGCATGTGTGCCTCCCTGTTTCTGCAGTGCAAGGTATCCCCCTTCTCCGCCTTATTCCTTCGCGGTTATTCAATAAAATTCGACTCTGTAAAATCTTGTAGCAAGCCTACATAACCCTCTAATCATTCCCGCAAATAAGATTTGATGGGGACAAGCCATCGTTGTAGAAAATTGATGAAAACATCACGAAAAAACCGTTCGAAAAATAGTTTGTAAACGTCCCGGGTATCTCTGTTTGAGGACGATTTCTGGACAACCTAGTAATCGTTTAGAAGTTCTAATTGAAGGAATTCCTAGACAAACTGTAGGACACCTGAACTCTTTTTATAGTTTCAAAATCTATCTCTTGTATGCTGAGTAAATCTATTCTAAAAATTGAGGAAAAACCCAGTTTTTAAAACCCCCAATTTCAATAAATTTTACCAATACGGCGTGCGCCCCGACAAACTGGACGACGTGGTCGCGAACCCAAGGCATCGAAAGGTGAGTATCAAGTTCGCGGTTATGTGGGATTTGACAAAACTCGATTTTATTGTGCGTACGCGACGATATCGAAGCATATCCGTCGAGATATCCCGTATCGGCCACTTTACAAACTAGGCCATACCATTGTGTACGTTTGTCATATCGAGATAAAACTTCCACCAACAGGACCATATCATTTTTTTGGTCATGTATGCCAAGTTTGGTCCGATTCTGAGAAGGTCGACCGGAACGTCATTTTGGCGGGCCCGCGACCCGATCTAACGGACGAAATTGTGCACGGCCCACCGAAATCCAACTTTGGACATACGGTAGGGTTCGTCTCCTCAAACCAAACCCGTCTCCTCAAACCAAACCCGTAGACATGTTGTTTGATGACTTTAGAGACCGTAGGTACTGGCACGCGTTTAGGTGCAAAACGGGTCCAACGGCGGACATTGTTTTGACCTGAAATTATGATTTTGCCCATGTATCCAGAATTAGACTTTTGGACAGGTATTTTAGGACATATCTTTTATACAAAATGTTTGTGGTGTTTATTTCAGCAACCGAGGACGTTTGGAAGATTTGGCTTCTTGCTTCATCGCTTTGTCGTTTGGAGCTATTGGATCCTGCCCTTTTGCACACAACCTCAGGCAAGATACCTTGTCTTATTTACTGTTTATAATTAGATCCATCTTTATTTATTTATTTACTGCATATTTATTGTCTGTTTATTTTTAGTTTAACTAGTGGAATCCATTGCTTGTTGTTTATAGTTTACTTTATTTTGCTTTCAGTTATTTTTTCTTCTTGACTTTTAATATGCATATGAACCTAGTCTTAGTGGACTACCTTCTGTAAATGACAATTGGGAGGGAGAATACAGTTAGATGTATTGGCTAACCAAATCCAAAAGTCGTAGTAACTACGTACTACGGTAGTCGTGTCGCGACGGTCACTAGCCTCGAGCTATGTAGACTGATGGGTCACGTGGGCCGCGAGCCTCGAGTTATGCCGGCTGATAATATTGGTACTTGACGTATGTGTGTCATGTGTTGTGAGTTAGTCTTGGGGGAGTCAGCCTTCACCTGTCCATACATAGAGATGTCTTCTAAATTGCATACTAGAAAGGTTAGGAGACCTTAGTCAATGTCATGTCACACCTCGTCCTAGTTAATGTCATAGCAAGGGGCAATGTTACATTGCAGAATAGTGTGCTACCGCTTGTCCTTGTTTGGTTGTAGGGGTAGTTCAGTGCTTCGATGATGGGATGTTGAGCCGTGTTATGGTTGGGACATTTTACTTTTACTTTGTGACTTTATGGCATATTATATATTCAGTATTTATGGCATGTTCTTCTGTTATCTTGTTACGTCCCTCTGAGGACCTGGTGATCTCTCTAAGGGTGTGCTTTTGTGATGTTTCGCAGGTGCTCTAGCCAAGGCCATGATTTACTCTTTCTTCAAGGATGATTGCTCTTGGATCATCTTCGCATCGCTCCCAAATACCTTATTCTGTATCTCTTCTCTTTCAATAGTTGGTAGTATATTTGTCTCCGTCCAACGTCTTATACAAAATAATATTTATAGTGGATTTCTATCATTATTTCTTCATATTTGTGGATGAGATCTAGTGGGTCATGGTTTACTGCATTTTATAGCTTATATATACATACAAGGCCTCCCTATACTTCGTATGTATACAGCTGGCATGTCCATGTACTTAGTCCTATGTATTTTGGGACTGGGACATTACATGTTTTTGTGGTGGCCCATGCAGGTCGAGTTAGCCATTTCGGTTACGTTGCTGTACCGAACGGGCCTGCGTATAGGATTAGATTATAGGATCTTATCCACATACTTTACCTCCCTTCTTGACTCTAAATTTTGAACTCTCGTTTGCCTTCCTTGATTTGCAACCTGCTTGAACTCTTACTACCGTAATTATTATCTTCCTTTCGTGCTTGATAAATGTTAGGAAGATGACTCATACTAGGTATACGCGTTATATGTTGCTCAAACACACTATTAGTTGAACTCTTTTAAGTTGGGTAGAATGCCTCATGACCTATCATCCTCTTTGTCCCTATGACCCCTTTAAAGAGAATACTCAGAAGATTACCTAGACTATAGAGCTTAAGGTTCCATACCCCATTAGTTCAACCAAGGCCTTAGATAAGAAAACAATAGGACAACTATGGAGGTACGATCATCAGACGAGTCTTAGAGTTTGATGAACTTGAACTAATTGTGTTTTCTTTCAATCATAAATATCGTATAGTTATATTTTTGACTATCTTGACTAACACCGCTATTATAGCCCAGTTTTTGCAAGCTTATTCTTTATCGAGCTTGTTCAAGACATGTGTTTATCGGGGATGCCCCACTAACATATTTTCTACTTAGAATTGGTGTATTATGGTCTGATCAACCTTAGTGCACTTGGTTCGTTTTTTCTATGATTATCACACGTGGATTGAGACATAGGTGTCTCTAGGATCTCATCCGCCACTACCTTGACAACTCTTCTTGAAATTAATCAATCGTCGTTCGAACCCCGTATTGGCATTCATTTCCCCCTCCCTTGAACTCCTTACCGTTTTGCCTTTACTTATTTCGGAAAAACAAATGCCCCTATTTAATGAAAGATAGACCCAGAATGTCCCCCTTATTCCGCCATACCACCTATGGCCATGAAAGCTATATATAATCATTTTCCATCTATTTGAAACTAGAAAAATGATCTTCAGACTGGATTCATATCTTCTATATCATATCATCTATTACATCGTGTGGTATTCTTTTATAATTAGGAGTCGAGGTACAATATCACGACTTTGAGATTCCTTCTAACCTCATTAATCCCAAAACCTTGTCTTAGCTTCTAGAGTTGGTAGATTATAAGCCTTTTAAATTTTAGGATATAGTAGTAGTACCGATTGATTAGAATAAGTGGTTTCCATTAGGGTGATAATTATTGCCTTATGAACTCCCACTTTCTATCTAGATCATTTGGTGTCCCCGACCGTGACATTGATATTCGGAGCACGAGAATAGCTGTTACCTTCCAATAAATTTCACGTGCAAGACATAGATGACTCCACCTTCATCTTGGCATATCATGTCCCACTCAAACACGTCCCTTTGTACTCTATTTTTATGATACGACTTTCAGGTCAAAAAGGACTAGCTATAACCCTTACTATAATACTAATACACTTTCCGACTTCAGTTAGAGATCCAATCTCGGCTCAAATCTTTTGACCCAATATATGGTTGTGATCTACTTGAAGCCCTCTATGCACACCACTAGTGTGGCACCCAATTAAGGCCCCTTGTGCTACTTAAACACAAAAGTCACAGAAGGCACATTTTTGGGCTTAAAGAACCTAGTTAACCAACTCGACTGACAAATAGCCCAACCACTTGAGTTTGAACCTATTCTAGGTTACCCTAACCTAACATGAATGGTCTAGATTGATTTTTTGGATCTTGTCCAGCCAAAATAGATTAAAACCAAAGACTTACTCAATCAAAGATTGATGTCCAATTAGGGAACCCATTAAAACCCATCTATGCCTACTGCCATATTTGAACCATAAAACCAAACTTAATGAAATAGTTCCTTGTACCTATTATGCAGCCCCCATCTCATGGCCATTAGTCCTTCTTTCATAAATTTTTTAACTATATCTTTTCGTAACCATGTTATGAGATGAATGGAATCCCGTAGTACCAACTTGTTTCCGGTTATGATTGACCAAGACCTCTCCTACTGCCTTGATGAAACATAGTCAATATATGAACGATGTTGAATAAGTAATACCTATGATTCCTATAGGGTCCGTGACTACGATCCGAAGTACCTCATATTTTCATACATCTTCTTGAAGTTTGATATTCTTATAAGTCCTATTAATTTGCTTTCCACGATTAACTAATTTATGTAAGTTGGTAGAACCTTGAACTTAGTATACTCCACCTCTAGAATTGGATTCCATTCATAACCGTACTTCCATCTAGTTGAAAGTTGTTTTCGTACGATATTTTAAATCCCTTTGCTCATGCAGTTTAGATAACTGCGGTAAAAGATCACAATCTAGATTATTCAAATTCCATTCCACCACAGAATCGTGTCTTAGTTTTAACTTCGAGAACAAAAATTTCCATAGTGCGTAGATTGCAAGTCTCTCTAAGAATTCGAAAATGATTAGGATAGATTGGTTTCACTTAAACGTCCACTCCTATCCGTATCATTTGATACCCTCGACCGTGACCTTGACAATTGGAGCACAACACAAACTTTTTCCTTCCAACAAATTTCACCGGCATGAACTAGACCAGTCAAGCTACACACATGACACACATGTCTCACACAAACACACCTTCCTATGCTCCATTTTAATTATATCACATATATGACACATTTTCCCATAGAATAAACCATAAGATGCCTATTTTTGTTCCATTCGATTTTAACCATGCAATATCGACCCATTCCCTTGACTAAACTGAATACCCATGATCCATCCAAGACTCGACACACCTGTGATGTAGACATTCTACCCAAGCAAGAACATGCCTTCTGCACAACACCAATTACCAATCCCGTACCTACAAGTCATATTGTCATAAAGGTTTCAAACACTTACCTAACCATATTCTATAGTAAGGTTATTGTACTTACTATAGATTTTCATCACTTGGCCATAAATTCTTCTTTTCCTAAGTTCTTCAAGCTAATCTCTTAGTTTCTCATGTTAGGCGAAGAACGAAATCTTTTTTGAACCAACGCGTTCTAGTTATATTTGAACAAGAGATGCCTATTATATTGTAAAAATATGACCCAATCGGAACGATATTGAATAGTAGTAATACTCCTATAGAAGTTATTGACCAAGAACGCCATGGCAATATTTAGGCTCACTTAGAATTCATGACTGTAGTCAGAAAGTGTCCAAGATTCTCGTATCTCTCCTTAGAAACTGTCCTTCTCAGGAGTATTGTAATGACGATTTATACGGTTAGCCAACTTCTATAAGTTGGGTAGGGCCTTGAACAAAGAACACTTTACCTTGTAGGATATGGAGCCAATGTGGTTTCCTTTTATAACTACCACCCACTTTTCAAAAACCGAGTTATGATTGGACATACTACTCTCCCTTCATATTGAATTCGTATCCTTGATATTAAGCTTATTTTTAATTTCGAGGACGAAATTTTTATAAGTTGGGTAGGATATAAACCCCCTAAAATTTTATGAAATATAAGTATTTTTAATGGATATATTTTACAGTATTTTAATTTATTTAAATAAAGCTTGAATGAATTTGAAATTTGTTATTATTACTGGTAGCAAGGATTGTTAACATAAATTGGTACAAATTTTGTACTAGAATATTTAGTAAATGTTTTTGAAGTTCGAAATTATTTTTAGGTTTACCTATATTATATAATTAGAATAATTATTGTGAACATATTAGGTATATATAATATACTATCCATATATTTAGTAAATAGAGTTTACATATTTCTTTTTACATAATAATTAAAAATTTGTGCAAATATACTAGAATATCATATAGAAATATTTTAAATATTTTAGAATTTTATACATATCAATTAGCATATACATATATACGAAGGTAGTATTAAATATAGTTTTTTTTAATAAATGAATAAAGGTATTAAGTATGTATATATGCTAAATGTATACATATACGTATATAGCTTGGTAGATATATGTTAGGAAAATATTTTTAATATTTTTCATTTTTTATAAATTAGGAATTTTCCTTAAATGGAATTTTCTAATTAAAAGAGAAAGGGGTTTTAAAACAAGAAGAAAAGGAAAAAAAACTAACTCAAAAAATTTCCCCGACCCATCTCTCTGTATACATATAGAGATCGGTAAAAAGAAAAGTAAAGAAAAGAAAACGAGCGAATCCTCAAACCCTAGCCACCCCTAGCCCTACGCGCGCACCACCACCTTGGCAGCAACGACGACCGCGCATCGGAGCCCAAGGACGACGACCACCCCGACCCCAAGGCCGCTCGCTGCATTTGTGCCTCCATGTTTCTGCAGTGCAAGGTATCCCCCTTCTCCGCCTTATTCCTTCACGGTTATTCAATGAAATTTGACTCTGTAAAATCTTTTAGCAAGCCTACATAACCCTGTAATCATCCCCGTAAATAATATTTTATGGGGACAAGCCATCGTTCTAGAAAATTGATGGAAACATCACGGAAAAACTGTTTGAAAAACAGTTTGTAAAGGTCCCGAGTACCTCTGTTTGAGGACGATTTCTAGACAACCTAGTAATCGTTTAGAAGTTCTAATTGAAGAAATTCCTAGACAACCTGTAGGACACCCGAAATCTTTTTATAGTTTCAAAATTTATCTCTAGTAAATCAATTCCAAAAATTGAGAAAAAAACTATTTTCAAAACCCCCAATTTTAGTAAATTTCCCCGATACGGCGTGCGCCCCGACAAACCGGGCAACGTAGTCGCGAACAGAAGGTATCGAAAGGTGCATATCAAATTCACGGACGTGTAGGATTTGACAGAACTCGATTTCGTTGTACGTGCACGACGAAATCGAAGCATATCCGTCGAGATACCCTATATCGGCCACTTTACAAACTAGGCCATAACATTGTGCACATTTGTCATATCGAAAGAAAACTTGCGCCAACAGGACCATATCATTTTTTTGGTCCTGTATGCCAAGTTTGGTCCGATTCTGAGAAGGTCGACCGGAATGCCATTTTGGCGGGCCCGCGACCCGATCCAACGGACAAAATTGTGCACGACCCACCGGAATCCAACTGTGGACATACGGTTCGGTTCGTTTCCTCAAACCAAACCCGTAGACATGTAGTTTGATGACTTTAGAGACCGTAGGTACTTGCACACGTTTCAGTACAAAACGGGTCCAATGGCGGATATTGTTTTGATCCGAAATTATGATTTTGCCCCTGTATCCGGAATTGGACTTTTCGACATGCGTTTCAAGACATATCTTTTATACCAAAAATGTTTTTGGTGTTTATTTCAGCATTCGAGGATGTTTGGAAGATTTGGCTTCTTGCTTCATCGCTTTGCCGTTTGGAGCTATTGGATCATACCCTTTTGCACATACCTCAGGCAAGATACCTTGTCTTATTTATTGTTTATAATTAGATGCATCTTTATTTATTTATTTACTGTATATTTATTGTCTATTTATTTTCAGTTTAACTAGTGGGATCCATTACTTATTGTTTATAGTTTACTTTAGAGGCTCATAGTGAACATTCAAAATAATTTTCCTACATAATATTTTATTATTAATTTATGTTGTGTATGAGTATGAGACTCACCCTTAAGATGTAGCATATTTTGTTCATCATCTTGCTTTATCTTAACAATTTTATGGGTTTAATTTTGTACTATCGTGATGCTAGGCCTAAAAAAATATAGTTATACAATGCACTTTTTGCTAACTATATTTGTATGGTGCTTCATTTTAGAGTCAACTTTCTGAAGAAGACATGCAAAAATTCAAAAACGTGATAAGGTGGATTGACTACATTCAGGTACCTTACTGAATATTTCTCTTGATTCTTTTTTAATCCTTCTTTTTCTATTGGTGCTATGAATACTTTCATTTAACAAAGAGGATCACCATATAAGACTGTACCATGCGACACAATCTTCTAAGAAATAATGTAAGAGTACATACTTGGATACAATGGCAGCCAACAAACTAAGTGGTGCAATTGATAAGGTTTGGTTCTCTGAATAACTTTTTTAAATTGAATGTGCAAAACCTAATTAATTATTTTTCCTGTAGGATTCCTTTAGGATTACATTACTGTAGGATTTTTGTAGGATTACATTCATGTAGGATTACATTGCCCTTTTCCGGAGAGGAGGTCCAGGAGGACACTCTAATTGAGCCATGCCTATATGCAGGGGCGTAGGCACATGATGCAGAGGGACGTCGGTGTCATTGTGAGATTCTTTTAATTTAATTGTCATTTTGAGACTCTTTAATTAATTTATTTATGAATAGGAACTGTTTATGTTTTGCAAAAATCCATTTTCACAAAATTTGTAATCAACAGTAAGTTTCCAGGATTTTTGTGAACATATATAATTGGAACTGTTTATGCGTTTGGATTGACGTTGCTTTTGTAGGATCTCGATGCTATGTATATGAATTTGTTTTGGTTGGGATATCTAATATTTGAATTTGTTTGGATGAATGTGTATCGTTGTACTTATAAAATTAATGTTTGGATGAATGTGTTTCAGTTTCTGCGCCTTAAGAGAGTGACCAGAGGTCAAGAACCTCCTCCTCATATAATGGTACTTTTACTAATACATTTCACTTTTTCATTCTTCTTGGTCTTCATGCTACCTTTCATGCTTAATAAAATAATATATTGTTATTTATGTCGTGGACAACTAAAGATTAAAGTTTCAACTCATTCTTACATGCTGATACGTTCTCAAGTATCCCTTTTATGCCAATTTGGAAAGCTTAGTCGTTTTCAAGAATTAATTTTTGTAACATGTTTAGACCGTTATAATATAGGTGTTTTGGTGTAGTGTTCACCTGTGGTATCTTTGGAAGGCCATAGCTATTCCATTACTTTTATTGATCATTTCTTATGGTGTACATGAGTACATGTGACGAAGAAAAGGAATGCAATATCTCATATTGTGGAAACATGTTTTAGCATGGTTGAAACCCAGTTTGGGAGGAAGATTAAAAAATTTTGCTCAAACAATGCGAAGGGAAACTTTTGATAAATCATTAAATGAGTTTCTTGCAACTGTGGGCCCAATTCATCAAAGCTCATGCCCAAGTACTGCATAACAGTATAACATTACTGAAAGAAAAAAAGGACTTAATGATACGGTTAGGGGCTTCTCTTCATCATAATGCTCCAAAAAGAGAAACCGGTCAAAGACAGTTCTAATAACAACTTAATTTTCTCACTTCTAGCAGGTTAGTTGTTCATGCTCTGTTACTTATTTACTAACTTTAACATATAGTTTGAAATTATGGAAATTCTTACAGTATTTAATATATACTATTAAGATCGTGTAGATATTGAACATCTAGATTATGAATGACAGAAAAACTGTACCAAACTGGGCCTTTTATTGATTGGACTGAGACTTCATATTTAGTTAGAAACATTTCTACCCATATAAATTATGGTTTGGAGACCTTGTATTGCTTGCTTTACCACCAGTGTTGGGTGGCAGTTGTGGCTTTTTCATGTTTTTTAGTTCAGTTTCACTATTATAACATCATCATAGGGTTTCTTTATCAGTTCCAGGTAAATATGTTTATATAATATTGATACACCCCATTCTATTGTTGATACATCCTATACATTTGTAGTGTGAACGCATTTATTGAGAATGAATTCAATGTGTAGTTGCAGGAACATAATAAGAGAAACAAAGTATGCGGAACTCCCTTCATGATGGCTTCTATGTATTTGCTTTTGATGCATGATATGGTGTCAAGAGGCTGATGAGAGAAGACCTTGGAAAATAAAGGTGCTGTGAGTATGGGAGGGATGTGCTCCGGGTTCTCTACATATTCTAGTTTTACTTAGATAAATATAGGTTTTTGATGTTTAAGATGTACGAAAAATACATAATTTAGTTGCGTATGTTTGTGGTTGAACGTGTTGGATGTTTGTGGTTGGATGTGTTGGAAGTTTGTGGTGTATGAATAATATTGGTGTATGAATAATATAATTTGTTAATGTAAAAAATGGATATCGTAGTTATTTGATGCGTGTATATCTTCTGGATTATTGCTATTATGTGTGTATTCGATTCATAATATATAATTATAAATGAAATTTTGGCTACACAAAATTTAGCTTCTCTTGACGATTATAAAACGTCAACAATCAACTCAATCCTGCCATAAAAGCGTTTATCATTGATGGTTTTCTTGCCGGCTAATAACCATCATCTAGGCCGGAGTCAAGAAAAGTTTTCAACTACATTGACGGTTTCTCAAAACTGATTTCTTGACGGCCAAAAATAGTCAAGAAAACTACTTCATATGACGGCAAAAAACAGTCAAGAAAAGTCCTGCCAGCGACCGTCAAGAAAAGGGGGGTTTCTTGACTCCGACCTACTTGACGGATCCACAACCGTCAAGATACCCCTTTCTTAATGGGGAAAATTCGTCAAGTAAAGCCTTCTTTCTTTTAGTGGTATATGTGAATCGAATTATATCAAAAAATACCCAAAATATATTATTATATAATGATCACATTGTTGTAAATGTGATACACATAAGACATAATATTCTTCGATAGCGTTTTATCACATTGTTGTATATGTGATACTGTCACGACCCGCACCCTAGAGTAAGGGCACGAGACGTGGGTACGTCCAGCCTACGCCGCAGTGTCGGCGGTAGAACGCTGTCCTAGGTCAACATCTAACAATATAAAGGTACCTGTACAGTATATACTCTCCGAATGGAGGTGACATAGCAGATACAGTCTCAATCACATCTAAGGCAGAATGATAAAATAGAAGATAGATAGATATTGCTGAAACGAAAAGGAATCTACATAAGTACAACCAAAGAGTCTAAGTGTCTAAAAGATATAACAAATCCACAGAATACAAATATCATAATACAATCATCCAGAATAAAAACATAAGGAAAACATCCTAGTCAGTGGAGTGTCGTCCACAGCTAAAGGATCATGCTGCTGGTCCAAGTCTGTACTGTCATCTAGGGTAGGCCCATAATAAGTGGGACAGCACGCCTCGTCCTCATCCTCTGTAATATTTCAACAGGTCCAGTCAGGACAGGAGCGAGCACAATACATCTCAACAAGTCATAGCAGGAAAGAAAATATAATCATGCTAGAGAATAAAATACAGGAAATTGAAGAATGGCATAATGTAAAAAAAAGACTGTAAGTAAATATCTATGATATATAACGAGAGACAGTACTAGTGATTCAGAGTACATGATAAACATGTGAATGGCTAGGGACTGATTCATGATTACACTACGGAATTGATTCATGATTACACTACTTGGAATTATCGACATGTTCATTTATACTCCCCCATCCCCAATCAATACACAAGGATCCAGTCAAGTTACGTTAAGATTCATGATTATACTACATTGCCCATAAAGGGTGATTCATGAATTGATTCGTGAGGGCTCGGTGATCATGAGAGTACATGAGTCACTAGCTGATTCCCGAAGATTCATGATAATAGAAGCATGAGATACGTGATGTAAGTGAAACACACGAGACAAGAGTATCTGATGCTCCCGAGAGGGATAACATCTCATGAAGGGATCCATATAGTACTAATCCGTGTTACCAACGTGTCAGCATCAAGTAAGATAATCTAAAGCAGGAAATATAATCCTAAACAAGATATGAAATGATCAGAGAATGTACTCGCCTGATAACCTGAATAGCTGATAGGTATAGAGGTCCAAACTGAAGCCACAAAGTCCTATTTAGAGCAATACAGGTCAAGATATATACGAGAGATGATAAATGAAATGTACATTGCATCTGCATGCTGTCTAGGTCAAACTAGACTAAAGTCAACACTTGGTCAACTCTAGTCGACCACACTAGTCAAATTAGGTCAACTAGGCCAAGTCCTAGCCCAAACATGTCTAACATGTCTCACTAGGCCTAACCAAGCCTAGGCTAGCATTCACACAGTCACAAGACAATGTGAACCATAACAATGTATAATATAAAATAGATAATATATATAAATAGATACCTTCATACTTACATGCATATCCACATTACATACATATTTATATATACAGGCATATGTTACATCATGCATATTTACATAGTTATATAGATATATACATTCATGCACATTTACATACATACTTTTATACATTATATATGTTAACATTCATTACAATGCGTTATATTTTACTTATACCTTTGATTGATTGATTCATTCATATATGACATTTATTCATGCATTTATACATTCATTCCTATCCCATATGCATGCATATTTCAGTTCAGGCATTATATCCATTCACATATCATTAAGTTGCATACATATACTTATTTTTATTACATACATGTCATTCATGCATATTACATACTTACATGCATCTATACATTATATACATTGTATACAACATGTAAAAATAGAAGAGGGAAAAAGGGAAAAAAAACTGAAATGGAAAGGGAAGGGAAGAAAAATGTAAGGAAAATGAAAAAACAGTGGACATATACATGCTTGCATCATATATTCTACATTACCATACATGCTATCATTATATATTGCATTATATTATTTATATATTATGCATTCGTATCTATCATTACATGTATACCTTGCATTCATATCTAGCATTCATTATATACTTTCATGCATACATTGTATATCATTCTTTTATTCATGTATTTATGCATTGCTTACATACATTATATTAATTGCATTCTTACATGCTTGCATTCAACCATATATATACATTAATGTAAAGAGGATATATATCATATATGTATTATTTCATTCATCTAACATATCATGTATTACATACTCTATATTCATTTAATATCCATACTACATAGGCTCATAGGTTACACAAAATGCATATATCGTATAGTCACTCTTCTACTTAAAATCAATACTGTACCAATTGGGGCTCTATTAAATTCTAGGATTATAGTATGTTGTTGCCCTTTGTTGTAGCCCTTCGTGTTAGCTTTCTGAAACTTTAAACGGATCACATTTTCATGTCCGGAAGCTCCCAAAATTGCGAAAATATCGAAACACGTTCGTCTTTTGTACAACTGACACTCAAATAATTCTACAGAAAGTTACAGAAAGAATTTGGCTTATTAAAATATATATTTGGAAAGCTAACTTCGATACGGTTCTTTCAAAAAAAATGAAAGATAAATCGGAGTTCTAAAATAAAAGTTATGACATTTCTAAGTTGCTTTGGTTAATAAAAACGTGGATGAATATTATGACGAATTTGAGTTGTTTTGGACAAAAGAACACATATAGGCCAAGATACTTGGATACAAACATAGGTATCCAAATGAAACTCATTCTAACCATCCTAACTAAGATCAATCCACTCTCTAACCATTCTAAAACTGAATTTAAATATCTATTTAAACTACTATCATACATACATACACATGAGGTGTCCTAATTTGGGATCTATCAAGTAGGACACAAGACACATATCTAAAATCCTCAAGAGAGCTCCAAATGGCCTCAAATTTGAATCTAAATGGGACACATGCATGAGGATGGATTCTACGGATTCAAAACTAATTTATATGCAAAGGAAATCGATTTAGAGGATGGATTTTACCTATTCGGAGTGGAATCCCAATGAAATCCTTTAGGACACGGCTTCGATACGAAGATCCCTCAAAGTGGACACTTCTCCTTGCACTCCTCTTCCAATCCTTGGTAGCACCCTTCCCCTGAAGAATGGGAATGATTGAGGGAAGGTTTGGTGAAGGAATGATTTGATTTGGAGATCAAATCAATGGGTAGGCTCTCTAAAATTAGGGAAGAACAAAAGGAAAATAAAAGAGGCAAGATTGTAATGAATGAAATGAATCATTCTCTCCTAAAGGTGGCTGTCATAAAGAGTCCATTAGGGCTAATGGAAAATGTCCTAATTGTCCCTCTCTAGTCTCATATGGTTAAGTCTAGACTAGGTTCAAGTTTGGGGTCAAAATGATCTAGTTTTGAGTCTTTAACTTAACCATTCTAACATGATAAAAATTAGTTTAATTAAATAACTTAAATGTTGGATTTTGTGAGCCATGCTTAACTTAATATTGGGTTCCATCTAGAGTTTAAGCTACCCGGGTCACAATACAAGTCGGAACGAGACGAAACTCAAGCCCGACTAAACAAATCCAATAAAATAATATTAAAAATATAAAATTTTCCTAAAATATTAAAATATGAAAAATGACCAAAATCATAATACATCAATTTAAATATTATTAAAATAATCTAAAATTCACCAATTAATCAAAATCCTAAATAATTCAAAAGTCATAAAATGACCAAAATATTCTTAGCCTAAAAAGTTGTAAATAGTCATTCTAATCACATGGTTAGGTCTCCATGGTCATGGTTAATCTCTAGGCTCAACAGTTCTAGAGTTCATTAGCTAACACATCAAAATTATAATTCACCAATTGTAAATAGATTAAATTAATTAAAAATTTTCATAAATCATAAATTCTATTATTAAATAATAAACTTTTACAAAAGTTCAAAATTACCCTCTTTTTAGAAAAGTGGGTGTTACAAGTCTACCCTTCTTAGAAAATTTTGTCCTCGAAATTATGATGGTCGTACTTCTTCTAGAGTCTCGTCCCCAACAATCAAAGTCTCAGAACTTACCTAAATTATACAATTTAAAAGAATGGCATACAGGGTCATGGCATTCGGTGGTAGTGTAAGACTCATCTAGGTATACTAGTTACACTAGACCAAAACAATCATAGGATACCAAAACTTACAAGCAATCAGGGGTGTTAAATGGGAAAAGATACAGAAATAACAAATCATCAAGGCTTTAAGGCATAATCAAAATCAAAATTTAAAGCACAAATATCGAGCATTAAAATTCAATCACGACATATATATAGAGAGTGTTAGAAGGGAAAAGCTAGCATTATGTAAAGGTTATGTGGTTAGTGTGTGTATGGGTGTATGTGCACAAGTTCATAGGGTTAGATAGTAGACATGTGTGTGTGTGTGTGAAATATACATGAAAGTCTATAGGAGGATTTGGAATTCAAAATAATAGCTATCAAGTTACACTACTCATGGCATATTGGTTAAACAATCTACAATGCACAACCTATTTACTCATAACATGCATGGCTAACCATATATATACATATATCTATTTGTATAGAGAGGTAGAGATTTAGTTATGTATCTATATACATTATAACATGTATGCATAAACTATATATATACATACCTATATAGATATATGAACATAACATAGAGATGAAGGGTTAGGTTTACATGGCAGTTGTGAACATTAGTGTACATTAGTGTAGAGTGTCAAAAGTACAGGGGTTATAAATTAAAATGAAGGGTTCAATCATTCAGTTCAGTTTAACATTACATATTAAATCTGAAATTGAACTAAACATTTAAAATCAATATGAAAAATGTTAACATGTATTCGGTTTCAGGATTTTGGAGAAATTCGAACATCAAAACCAACCAATGTTCACCACAACCACAACCTAACATGTAAAAGTATGAAACCTAATATTATATTCCTACATACAACAATGTATATGGCTCAAAACATTATATTTAAAAACAGCAAATTGAACTAATCACTTAGAATCCAGTGTTAAAGGGTTAATATGCACACAGTCTCAGATTTGACATATTCAAACACAAAACTTAACCAATTTCTTTAAGAATTGAAACCCTGTATATAACATACATGTGCAGTGATGTAAACAACAACTAATAATATAAAATTTATATTTAAATTACGAATTTAAACTAAAAAAATAGAAGAACTAGTCTCTGATATTGTATTGTGAAGAACCAGAGCTATAATATCAAATCCAGATAAGGTCTAGCAAAATCATCAATTTATTGTATTATGAAGAAATTCATAGCAAGAAGTTACATAAATGTTCATAATAATAGCTAAAGCTACTCCTACTCCTAAGTTAAATAATGAGAAGCAAAACAAACAAACAACAATTTTTTTAAACTAATACAAGTAATAATGAAAAAAAGAAAATAATGATAAAATCCTTTCTTGCTCAATCTGTTAAAAAAAGGAGACCATTTGAGATCAGAGCTATACAAACAAGTCTAAGATAAGGCCTAAGACAATTCGTCAATTTATT
This sequence comes from Iris pallida, assembly GCA_029216955.1. Taxonomy (NCBI): domain Eukaryota; kingdom Viridiplantae; phylum Streptophyta; class Magnoliopsida; order Asparagales; family Iridaceae; genus Iris; species Iris pallida. The sequence continues at coordinate 35,877 of JANAVB010044328.1, forward strand.
ACATTAGGAAGGAATTATATCCAATAAAGTTATACAAGGGATTATATCAACAATTAAAACTATTTTTTTACTCCTAAGTTAAGTGATGAAGAAACAATTTTTTAAGGCTGAAATACAAGGTAGAGATAATTTTTTAAAAAAAAAAAGCTTTAGAGATATAATCTGATAATCATATGCGTCTTCCTGAAATTATGTTGTCAGAATTTTGCCACGCCAATAAGCATAGCTGCAATAAACGATAGAGTCCATAATAAGGCATACACCCTATAATCATGTTATCTATAATTCTTACCACGCCACCCGTTATGGCTGCAAGAAAATCAAGATTTCATAACTAAGATAAGTATAGCTATATCAGGCTCTACGTCCTTCTCATGCTAGCAAATATGACTGCAATAAATTCTAAATTCCATAATAAAGTAGACTTTTACCTTTCTCACTGTCTTTATCAAGTATGTTATCAGGTTATACCTTAATTCCAAATATATATATATATATATATATATATATATATATATATATATATATATATATATATATACATATAAATACAAACTCAAATTCAACAACTAACATCAAGATTCAAAATTCAACAATAATCCATCAAAAATTATATAAATACAGACTCAAATTCAACCACTAACATCAAGATTCAAAATTCAACAATAATCCATCAAAAATCATATAATTACAGACTCAAATTCAACCACTAACATCAAGATTCTAATTTCAATAATAATCCATCAAAATCAAGTTCAATAACAGGAAGTAAAGGTAAATCAAATCAGGGAAAAAATAGATTTCAAATCGAAGTTAAAATAAGATTCTCAAGGATCGTCCCAGGAATCTCTCAAGGAGGCCTAACTGTGATTGAGTACCTTCAAAAATATATCCTAATCCTACTGCAGGCTGTACTGATACTCTAGTTCGAATACCACTAAATAAACTCGACCTACATGGGCCACCACTAAAAATGTGTCACGACCCGCACCCTAGGGTAAGGGCACGAGATGTGGGTACGCCTAGCCTACGTCGCAGTGTCGGCGGTATAACGCTGTCCTAGGTCAACATCTAACAATATAAAGATACCTGTACAGTATATACTCTCTGAATGAAGGTGACATAGCAGATACAGTCTCAATCACATCTAAGGCAGAATGATAAAATAGAAGATAGATATTACTGAAACGAAAAGGAGTCCACATAAGTACAACCATAGAGTCTAAGTGTCTAAAAGATATAACAAATCCACAGAATCCAAATATCATAATATAATCATCCAGAATAAAAATATAAGGAAAACATCCTAGTCTAGTGGAGTGTCGTCCACAGCTAAAGGATCCTGCTGCTGGTCCAAGTCTGTACTGTCATCTAGGGTAGGCCCATAATAAGTGGGACAGCACGTCTCGTCCTCATCCTCTGTAATATTTCAATAGGTCCAGTCAGGACAGGAGCGAGCACAATACATCTCAACAAGTCATAGCAGAAAAAGAAATATAATCATGCTAGAGAATAAAATACAGAAAACTAAAGAATAACATAATGTAAAAGAGAGACTGTAAGTAAATATCTATGATATATAAAGAGAGACAGTGCTGGTGATTCAGAGTACATGATAAACATGTGAATGGCTAGGGACTGATTCATGATTACACTATGGAATTGATTCATGATTACACTACTTGGAATTATCCACATGTTCATTTATACTCCCCCATCCCCAATCAATACACAAGGATCCAGTCAAGTTACGTTAAGATTTATGATTATACTACATTATCCATAAAGGGTGATTCATGAATTGATTCGTAAAGGCTCCGTGATCATGAGAGTACATGAGTCACTAGCTGATTCACGAAGATTCATGATAATAGAAGCATGAGATACGTGATATAAGTAAAACACACGAGACAAGAGTATATGATGCTCCCGAGATGGATAACATCTCATGAAGGGATCCATATAGTACTAATCCGTGTTACCAACATGTCAGCATCAAGTAAGATAATCTAAAGCAGGAAATATAATCCTAAACAAGATATAAAATGATCAGAGAATGTACTCGCCTGATAACCTGAATAGCTGATAGGTATAGAGGTCCAAACTGAAGCCACAGAGTCCTATTTAGAGCAACACAGGTCAAGATGTATACGAGAGATGATAAATGAAATGTACATTGCATCTGCATGCTGTCTAGTTCAAACTAGACTAAAGTCAACACTTGGTCAACTCTAGTCGACCACACTAGTCAAATTAGGTCAACTAGGTCAAGTCCTAGCCCAAACAAGTCTAACAAGTCTCATTAGGCCTAACCAAGCCTAGGCTAGCATTCACACAATCACAAGACAATATGAACCATAACAATGCATAATATAAAATAGATAATATATATAAATACATACCTTCATACATACATGTATATCCACATTACATACATATTCATATATATAGACATGTGTTACATCATGCATATTTACATAGTTACATAGATATATACATTCATGCACATTTACATACATACTTGTATACATTAAATATGTTAACATTCATTACAATGCATTATATTTTACTTATACCTTTGATTGATTCATTCATTCATATATGACATTCATTCATGCATTTATACATTCATTCATATCCCATATGCATGCATATTTCAGTTCAGGCATTATATCCATTCACATATCATTAAGTTGCATACATATACTTATTTTTATTACATACATGTCATTCATGCATATTACATACTTACATGCATCTATACATTATATATATTGTATACAACATGTAAAAATAGAAGAGAAAAAAAGGAGGAAAAACTGAAATGGAAAGGGAAGGGAAGGAAAATGTAAGAAAAAAGAAAAAACAGTGGACATATACATGCTTACATCATATATTCTACATTACCATACATGCTATCATTATATATTACATTATATTATTTATATATTATGCATTCGTATCTATCATTACATGTATACCTTGCATTCATATCTAGCATTCATTATATACTTTCATGCATACATTGTATATCATTCTTTCATTCATGCATTTATGCATTGCTTACATACATTATATTAATTGCATTCTTACATGCTTGCATTCAACCATATATATATATTAATGTAAATAGGATATATATCATATATATATCATTTTATTCATCTAACATATCATACATTACATACTATATATTCATTTAATATCCATACTACATAGGCTCATAGGTTACACAAAATGCATATATCGTATAGTCACTCTTCTATTTAAAACCAATACTGTACCAATTGGGCCTCTACTAAATTCTAGGATTAAAATATGTTGTAGTCCTTCGTGTTAGCTTTTCGAAACTTTAAACGGATCGCATTTTCGTGTCTGGAAGCTCCTGAAATCGCAAAAATACCGAAACACGTTTATCTTTCATACAGCTGACAATCAAGTAATTCTACAGAAAGTTACAGAAAGAATTTGGCTTATTAAAATATATATTTGGAAAGCTAACTTCGATACGGTTCTTTTAAAAAAATGGGAGATAAATCGGAGTTCTAAGCTAAAAGTTATGATATTTCTAAGTTGCTTTGGTTAATAAAAACGTGGATGAATATTATGACGAATTTGAGTTGTTTTGGACAAAAGAACACATATAGGCCAAGATACTTGGATACAAACATAGGTATCCAAATAAAACTAATTCTAACCATCCTAACTAAGATCAATCCACTCTATAACCATTCTAAAACTGAATTTAAATATCTATTTAAACGATTATCATACATACATACACATGGGGTGTCCTAATATGGGATCTATCAAGTAGGACACAAGACACATATCTAAAATCCTTAAGAGAGCTCCAAATGGCCTCAAATTTGAATCTAAATGGGACACACGCATAAGGATGGATCCTACGAATTCAAAACTAATTTATATGCAAAGGAAATCGATTTAGAGGATGGGTTTTACCTATTGGGAGTGGAATCCCAATGAAATTCTTTAGGACACGGCTCCGATACGAAGATCCCTCAAAGTGGATACTCCTCCTTGCACTCCTCTTCCAATCCTTGGTAGCACCCTTCTCTTGGAGAATGGGAATGATTGAGGGAAGCTTTGGTGAATGAATGATTTGATTTGGAGATCAAATCAATGGAAAGGCTCTCTAAAATTAGGGAAGAACAAAAGGAAAATAAAAGAGGCAAGATTGTAATGAATGAAATAAATCATTCTCTCCTAAAGGTGGCTGCCATAAAGAGTCTATTAGGGCTAATGAAAAATGTCCTAATTGCCCCTCTCTAGTTTCATATGGTTAAGTCTAGACTAGGTTCAAGTTTGGGGTCAAAATGATCTAGTTTTGAGTCTCTAACTTAATCATTCTAACATGATAAAAATTAGTTTAATTAACTAACTTAAATGTTGGGTTTTGTGAGCCATGCTTAACTTAATATTGGGTCCCATCTAGAGTTTAAGCTACTCGGATCACAATACAAGTCGGAACGAGACGAAACTCAAACCCGACTAAACAAATCCAATAAAATAATATTAAAAATATAAAATTTTCCTAAAATATTAAAATATGAAAAATGACCAAAATCATAATACATCAATTTAAATATTATTAAAATAATCTAAAATTTATCAATTAATCAAAATTCTAAATAATTCAAAAGTCACAAAATGACTAAAATACCCTTAGCGTAAAAAGTTGTAAATAGTCATTCTAATCACATGGTTAGGTCCCCATGGTCATGGTTAATCTCTAGGCTCAACAGTTCTAGAGTTCACTAGCTAACGCATCAAAATTATAATTCACCAATTTTAAAAAGTATTAAATTAATTAAAAATTTCCATAAATCATAAATTTTATTATTAAATAATAAACTTTTACAAAAGTTCAAAATTACCCCCTTTTTAGAAAAGTGGGTGTTACAGATACACATGAGACATAATATTCTTTGATAGCATTTTACCACATTGTTGTATATGTGATACATATAAGATATACTATTCTTTGATAATATGTCATCATATTATGACATATCTGAAGTTTTGTAATCTTGAAAGCGCTCATCAATTTTATTATTTAAACTAATTTACCTCTAATATAATTATTTTCTGTCATATAGATGTCGAGTCTTGCAAGCTTGAATTCAAAGCTCTTGATGTGAGCAGAGACAATTATTTATTATGGCAATTGGATGCAAAGTTGTAATTGCAATCCAACAAGCTTGATGGTACTATTAAGAATTAAGATAAAGAATCTTTTGAAGCAAAGGTCAAGGCTTTGATTTTTCTACGTACAACATCATATCCATGATGATCTAAAGACATAATATCTATGTGAGAATGATCCATTTAATTTATGGACATCTCTCAAGGATAGATTTGACCACCAAAGGGTGGTAATCCTTTTGTCTGCTCAAAATGAATGGTTGAATCTAAGATACCATGACTATGAAAATGTTAAAGAATATAATTCTGCTATGTTTAATATTGTTTCTCGTCTTAGATTGTACGAAGAAAAAGTAATATAGACTCAAATGATTGAGAAAAGCTTTTCCATATTTCATGTAAGTAATGTACTTTTGCATTAAAAGACCATAATTTTTTTAATATAATACTCTGAACTGGTGATTGTCTCCTTGTAGCAGAGACTACTAACAATGTTCTCATGAAAATCTATAACTCTAAACTAACTAGTCAATGGTAATTCTTTAGGCAAATACCAAATTTTTTGGAATTAACAAAGGTCGTGGTGGATGACGTAAAAAGAAAATAAAAAATTATGGAAGATATGGTCATGGTTATCAGCCTTACAAAGTTGGAAACAATGGTTCACATAAGAATAAATGGAACAAGTAGACAACACCCTCTAACAAAGGGAATCAAGTTACAAATGAACAGTTTGAGAAAAAGCTTGAAAATTCCTTCCATTGAACGAGCACTCGGTCAATTTATATTTTATTTCAAGTACTTATAAACTATTTATATTAGAAGTCATATTTTATTTTTGGTTTCCATCATGAAATGTCTAGGACATGAGAGTTTATTTTATTGAAAATATTTATTATGCATTTGGAGTCACATTTCTATAATATGATATTATCATTTGAAATTCTTAATTATTTCTTATTATACTTATGCTAGCTAGAATATATTTTCATAAAGTTCTTATTTTGCTTCATGTAAACAAAATAGGAGTAATAATGCTTCTCATAAATATGACAAAGCTGGACATTAGTTTAAGCTATATCGAGCTACTCAACAAGAGGTTGACAGACTCAAAGAATCCAAGAAAAGTAACTTGGATATGCATTTGGTAGATGTGTTACAACACATGGTATTAAAAAATCAAAAGTTTTTCCCAAAGTTAGTTTGGACATGCATAAAGTGTCAACAATAGCTGGGCCAGTCCATATAGTTGAGGGCTTTGGAAGAGCACACATCATGTTACCTAATGGTACTCAAACCTATATTCAAGCAGTTCCAAAAGGAAATTTACTAAGTTTCAAGAATATACGCAAAAATAGGCACCACATTGAAACTTGAAATGGTAACAACAAAGACACATTATGCATGACATATAACGTTAGGAGCAAAAGGCTTAAATTTGAAGAATTATCTTATTTTTTGATGGGTTTGTATTACACCACCTTTGGTATAATTGAATCTAATATCAATGTGACAAAATATAAAGTCAATGATCATGTCTTATGTAGCATTTGGCATGACCCTTTCGGTCATCCGGGACAAACTATGTTTAATCAGATCACTGATAATTTTTGTGGACATTTAATAGAAAATCATGATCTTGGCTTATCGAAGAATCACTTATATGTTCCTTTTTTTACAAGAAAAGTTTATAACTATACCATCTTTCTAAAAGTTACGAATGAGTTTCCTACTTTCTTGTAAAGAATATAAAGAGAAATTTGTGGTCATATTCATCCTGCTAGTAATCCTTTTAAGTATTTTATGGTACTCATAGATGCATCTACTAGGTGGTCATAGGTTTGTCTATTATCTACTAGAAATTTTCATTTTCTCGTCTTTTGGCCCAAATTATTAAACTTAGATCTCAGTTTCCTGATAAACAATTGAATAAATTAGACTTGATAATGTCGTAGAATTCACCTCACAAGTTTTTGATGATTATTGTACATCATTAGTGATTGAGATAGAGCATCATATTCCCCATATACACACACAAAATGGGTTAGCTGAATCATTTATTAAACATCTTCAACTTATAGCTAAACCTCTGCTAGTGTAATCTAGTCTAAAAATTAAGGCTTAGGACATGATATTTTACATGTTGCATCTCTAGTTAAATTTAGACCCATTGTCTACCATATCATTTTTTACGTATATAACTTGTTACTGGTAAACAACCAAATATTTCATATTTGAGAAAGTTTGGATGTGCAGTATATGTTCCAGTTCCATCTCCCAAAAGAACTAAGATGGGTCTCAATGTTGTTTGGAAATATACATTAGTTTTGAGTATTCTTCCATAATAAGGTATTTAAAACTAATGACTGGTGATGTCTTTACTACAAGATTTGATGATTGCCAATTTGATGAGAGAGTCTTTTTGCCATTAGGGGGAGGTAACCAACAAATTGTTCATATAGAACAAATTGTTGCTAATGAACGATGTGAATTGACATAGAATTGCTTACTTTATCTTGTCAAGATCCAATAACTCCAAAATATGATTATGAGACAAGAAGAATGATACATTTGCAAAAAATTCCTAATCAATTACCCGAGGCATTTAATGATGCCGCAAAGGTAACTAGATCACATGTGCCTATAGAAGCATAAAAAAGTGCAACAGTTATAAAAGCGCATGGGACCCAAAAATTGCTGCACACATCCAATTGACAAGAGGGTTACTTTATTAAATTATGATTATAAAGATCTATTACAGATTCTTCATGATTACATACAAAAGCTATCTACTCAGCCTACAAGTGCGCAGCCAGAGCGATTCACTTCATAGTCAGAAGCGCAACACTTCCCCGCTCCAATATGACAAATGAAGCAGTTATTGAGCAGAACGGGGACACAACTCCTACACAAAGCTCATAGTGCAACCTGTGGCTCTTCCAGCATAACGAAGGGCCAGACGTCGACCCAAATCTAGTATCTTGGGCCTCAAAGACCTCCAAGATGTTGTTCAGGTTTGAACTCCCCATTCTACACGCTCAAGTGCATCTCGAAACTCTAAATTTGTTCTTCTATAAGACTACAACTTCTTTGAACGAAGAGATCTACAACCAATAGTCGACTTATGCAAGGCCTACGGCCATTCGAAGCTAAGTCAGGATCGAGCATAATAGAGGAATATCGAGAAACAATAAACAAATAACTTCCTTAAAAGCTCCCTTTCATATAGGCTGTGTGTGGTCTAACCTACACGCCATGTGGCAGCGAGTCAAACGCTCCGAGTTAATGGGATGAACCTAGAACTCATCACAATGAACCTCATTTAATGAAGTTATTTGACTAAGTCTTTTAGCCACCTTTTCTTAAGCCACCAAAAATGACAGCAATAAAGAAGCGTTGTCTCAGCTACTCAGAAGCAGTTACTAGACAATCCAAAAGCATAGTAACAGAGTTTCTCCGAAGCACAGCTCCTTCAGATCTTCCAAGAAGTGCAGCCTCTGTAGAACTTCTTAGAAGCGCAGCTCTTTCAGAGCTTCCCAAAAGTGCAGCTCCTTCAGAGCTTCTCAGAAGTATAACCTCTTCAGAACTTCTCAGAAGCGTAGCTCCTTCTGAGCTTCCCAGAAGCGCAGCCTTTACAGAAGTACAGCTCCTTCACATCTCCTTTCCAGCTCTTTCAGGGCTCCTCAAAAGCATATTCTATTCGACGTCCTTCAAAAGCTTAAATTATATGGCGTACAGCTCCTTCACAAGCGTGACACCATGCAACGTGGCCAGTATGGCAGTTGTATCGCTTCAGATACAATCAGATCTGGTTTGTTGAAATAGTTGTATCACTTTAGATACAATCAGATCTTGTTCGTTCAAACCGTCGCTCCTTCGATAAAATTAAAATCCATTTTGTTTAAACTGAACGTGATCTTCGAGCAGTATGTGCATACCACGTGTCACTGATGATGAG